>JAKSZP010004753.1:0-29369 GCA_022478985.1 Massospora cicadina
CTGATGAATATGGAACAAGCCATGGCGAGAGTTGGGCTGGAAGTGGTCAGTATAAACAGGTTTAGATCGATAGTTGGGTCTGGGACAATAAGCAGGTATGAGGTATATGTTTAACCGGTGAGGGTAATTTGGTGGAATGTGAATTGGACTAGCAGAGTCTCCCAAGTAAGATGACTCAGCAGTTATAACAGAAGGATTCCACTCGGTATTAGGTGGAGGGAAGTTGGCTGATATAAGGTACAGAAACTGGACAATTTTAAGCAAAGGTACATCTTCATCCAACAGTGGGGCCATAACGTTATGTAACTCACGGTATGGCTTTACATCAGAAGTCATCATAATACACACGTATGATTTGGATAAAATTCTGGCCCCAATTAGCACATGAGCCTCTGCCATAAATTGCTCAGCAAATGCGGTGAGGGTCTCATTCTGCTGAAACCTGATGGTCAAAAATTCGGCCTTCCACTGTGACATCTTTGCAGTTCTGCTGAACAACCACAGCACCATCTCTTTGACTTCTTTTTAAGTAATGGAGCTGCCAGAAAGGTAACAGATGACTTGATCAGCACTTATGATATTTAAGGAATAATCAACAGTTTTACTCTACATAGACCAGAAGCTCCTTCAGTTAAAATTTCAAATCGCTTAAAGAACCCACATATATTTCCTTCACAATCAAGTGGGCAGCTTATTGCAGCAAACCTCCTGGAGCAGCTCATCTTGTTTTTTAAACACAGTGTCCAAAGCCAGTTACAGCTCTGCATAGGCAACTGACTCAGATTGTTGGGTAGAGTTTTTATTAGAACAACATGAATGCAACATAGTAGGCAACTGTGTTTTTATCATTTTATTTTAAATGATCAATGGGCTCCCTGTAGTGAGCACCACTATTATCAAATTGGCGGTATTCAAGAGATACGCCATCGGATTTTGCATGGGGCTCAACCCACTGATCAATTAGGACCAACAATATGATGATCGTTGTCCTCAAAACAAAACAAACTTTCCAAAATTAATATGGAGCACATTCTCCCACAACTTTATTTATTTAATATGCTTAATACAGCCACTTTGTGCTGTTTCCGCTTTTCTCTAAACTACTAACAACCCCCCTCTCTTGATCATCTCATCTCTCCTATATTGTAGCGACTTTGGATGCTACCACTTTTATGGCTTAGTAATTTAATTCGCCATATCTCATTGGCTCTGTCAATTCTTCGTTTTATAGTTTCACCATCGCCTAATTTGAGGCTTTTTCCCAATAGCTTAATATTGCCTCATCTCAAGGCGCTCATTTATTTTTATACTTTTATTAAACTCAGCAGATCCTACCCATTCTGCTATAACGACTTATGGCCTATCATCCAGTCATATCAGACTTGCAACACCTGGTCACCAGTGCACTCTAACTTTGTACCAAACATGGTTATGAACTGCCCTCTAGTGCACAGCCAAGTTGGAAAGTTTTTTTGACTTCAGATTACTCTTACTATCCTCAACACCCTCTCCCAAAGTCTCTTTAGCTCAATCACCCTCTGCTGGGCTATTTTTAACATCACAATGACTAATAGTTCCCTTGTGTTTGTCCTGTGCACCAAGAACCACCACGCTGGGTTTTAGAGAGTTATATACACTCTCTTGACATAAGATACCAGGGAACCTTATTTGATTTAACCCAGAAAGGGTTACATTTTAGTCAGTGGTAAAATCCAATTAGAAGGATGAGGAAGGTCATCATTTTAAGTGACTTCAGAGGGTTAATCCATAAGCAATGGCTGCCGTCTTCTATTGGGGCACCAATGGTAAATTTGGGCGCCGGATTACCCTATAAATCCCTTATTTCCTATTTAATAAAGCAGGAGTGAGGACTGGTAGACTTGTAAAGTGTAAAGATGATCATGTTCTCGCCTGATTTACAGGAATACAGGCACTAAGGGTTTATTTGTTAAGTTTGAACAAAATTCTTGTATGGCAGGTAGTCATAAAAGACATTGTTTTATGTCTCCATACCTTGAGTTGGCAGGGAAATTAAACTGAGTTCAAAGCTACATTGAATGAAGTTTATATCATTTTTAAGAACAAGGCAGGTGGCTAACTGTAGTCAAAGATTAGCACTTCTCTATTTCTTGAATCAAACCATACTGTTAATGCAGGTTTGTACCTAATTAATGGAATCCAATTATAGAGCAGATAACTGGCTAAATTTTGTCACATCTTAGCATTTCTCTATTTCCTACAATAAGTCACATTAATTTATAACCTTATTAGTTATATCTCTTTATGTTTAAAAAAACTTCATAATTTTGTTTGAGGTGGGCCAACCAGGGATGATAACGCACCTATTAATGGGAAACCAAATAAATGGGAAAGAAGGATAAAAACTGGAAAACCTCCATGCGTGGCGTATGATAGGCCAGGAACTCCATGGACCACCTTTGCTATTTGCTATCTCAGTTTGGGGCATTGATGTGCAACGCCAACACAGTCATAATTGTCTCCTACCCAAAGTTCCTGTACCAGAATTGAACTGGGGAGGCAGTGGTAGAGGTCCCTATTCTACCACTGGGGTATCCTCCCCTTTTATGTTTAAAATAAAAGACTTGAATACTTTTATACTTTTATACATTTTTAGAATTTTACTCTTAGGATTGGTGTTGAAGGTTATTGAACATTTTTTAATTATCTAAGTTAAAGTATACCGCGGCTCCTGCGTGAAGAGAGGAAGAGAGAGCCCCTGAACATACTAATAGGTTAAGTTCCATCAGGAGAAAGAGTCAGAGGGTGAAGTTCTTTTACAAACCAGAAGTCTTCTCAAGGATTAGAAGGAAGAGCGTAAGCACAAGTCTGGCATCATAGACAATAATCAAGTTGGCTGTGAAATCTCATCTAGGACAATTTTCTACAAACTATTTTCAAACTGTTCAATTATTATATCAACACTATGTTTTAAAGCACACATCAGAACATTTGCAGTAGACTTAAAAGTTTATAAGTAGTAACCCATGCTTGAAAAGTTACACTATGATAATAGGGGTGTGGGTTTAATTTCACCCCCTTTGCACATTGATTGGGGTGCCAGCTGAAGGTTTCTAATGAAAATGAGTAGGTTAAACAATATGCGCACTTTACCATGATGTAACCAAGAAAAAGTAAAGTCTCAAGCCGGAGGTTGATAAAATCTAATTTAATGGAGTTAAATTTTATTCAGGTTTCAAATGATTTTTTCTTTTAATTTAATAGTCATCCCCTGCTCGACTTGCCTTAGAAAGTACCTTATTGATGGCCATCTACATAAAAAAGAAAAATTAAATTCATAATTAGAATCATCTGGTAAATAATAAACTCAAGAAAACATCTAGTACTAAAAAACTCAAGAAAAACTGAAAAATTGGCTAGTATACTATATCTAATAAAATTAACAATTCATATTTAGGATTTTAGTGAGGCTTTTTCCCCCATAACAAAACTTTGGATGCTATGATATAATTTAAAGCAGTAATTCTGATAATTGCATAAGAGGATGAGCTCAAATAATAGCTTCCAATTATATCGGGAAATAGTAGTTATGGGTAATCCCATGAATGGCCCAGCACTGAAGAACATAATAATGCATTGGAGTCAGGCCAGATAAATGGCTGAAAAACACAGAGACCTAGACACTTTTAGGTAACATAGGATTTACCACAAAACAAAAAGCCTACCTGGAGAACTAATACACCCAACCCCTGTCGCCAGTGGATCATGGGATTATCCTCTGCCTTAGGGTATAATCGCCCGCCTTGTTGGAAAAAGTGGGTGAGGCACAGACCTCCATATTCCCCCATGCAATGTATGTAACAACCCAAATGATCCACCAAGGATGGATCTACATCAGATTTAAAACTAAAGAGGATGAAGATGCCACCACAAAAAGTCAGCATAGGAGATCAACAACTACAAAGGAAAAATTGCTATGCACACTATCTGAACCAGATAGAATAAAGAAAAGATTTGTTTTTCTCATTTGACCAACCACCAACCAACCTCCCGCTAAAGCTAATTGAAGAGGAACTACAGGATAGATTAGACAGCTACAGGTAGATAAAAAATTTTGAGATGTATCGTTTCCACCTGATTCAAACCTGTTCACAAGCAAGGCAATTTTCACAATCCATCCACTCCCTGAGGTAAGTGAGGACCTCAGGTAAATCAATTGCACAGCAGGTTTAATCCTTTCCAATAGATAAGCCTCAAAAGTGTTCCTCATCACGCCCAAAAGCGCTCTGCCCATCTGCAAATACTGCAGAGCGCTTGGGCACAAAATTCACTGCATGTCCAATCAAGGAGGGCCTAATGAACTAAACTTTTTTACTGGAATGATGGACAAAGACAATGATGATTTTTCCAAAATCCTAGACACAAACTACGCCTTCATCAGAGGAGAAGATTACACTATATCATCATAGACCCACTATCACCAAAGGTGTGCAAATGGAATAGAAGACCCACAAACTGTCCGCGGCTAAGGCAGTATCACTTGCAACAACCTCCATTACTCCTAAACAAATCCAAAAGGACATAGAGGAAATTTCTCGCGCCACCCAATCTGAGCAAGTGACCCAAGGAAAGATTATTCTCAAAGATTCGCCAGAAAATCTAAATATCGCTGGCAACCCAAAATTCGCCAAAGGATTTGGATTCACTTCAGCACACAATGTGGACCCACACACTCAGGGTCCAATTCTGATGCCCTGGAGAGCAATGCACACGCCAATACAGAACATAACAAAACAATAATAGAAGAAGACAACTTGAACTCATCCACTGGTAAGACCCATGCAAAAGCAATAAAAGAGTAAGGCTTGTGCAACTGCACAGGTTGGAATGGACCATCACCTAGGCTAATAAAAATGGTGCGATGGGATAGGACCAAAGATCCCTTTTAGCTGCTCTTGAGGCGCTACGGGCACCTCACTAACCATAGAGATGCTAAACATCATGGGAGCCAGAGCTCATTTGTTTCAAGCCAAAAACCTGGACTTCCTGTGAAACCCCTGTGGAAATCTTGGCCATCCAAGAAACCTACTGTCTACAGGTGGAAGAAGAATCCTGTTCATTCAGGTTTTCAAAAACCTAATTGTTATGGACAACCCATTTGGGGTGGTTGTCCATGATTACAAAAAATTGTAATTTTAAAAATTAAACTCTCATCTGCAGGGTTGTTTCCTGGTAGCAACGATTTCCTGTAAGGACAACCCTCATGATAGCAAACATTTATGCGCTGAGCGCCTCAGCCAAGAGGAAAAAATTACTTAAAACAATATTAACACCTTCCATTCCCCCATATGCATTTATGCTGAGTAACTTGAATGCTGGGCCAATTCTCACATAGACCGATGACATAAGCCCATGAGCTACCCTCCAGGACACATCAAACTTCATGCAATGAAGGCGTCCCTAAGCCTTTATGACACCATCCCTGGAGCACCCCTCCTCCCCAACACGACTCAATTCCATGTGCATGAGGGAAATCTCATCTCTTTGAGCATAATAGACTTAATCCTCACCCCTAGAACTCACAAAAAAAGCTTTATCTAAATTTCACAACCAAAAAAATAAATTTTTCTGACCACCAGCACATTTCAGTGAAGCTATCCACAACCCTCATTCCTGCACAGGTGTCAACCTGAAAGAAAATGCACCTGAAATATAAGCTACCTGAGCTACCTGATTGAGTCAAGAATAAAACTGCGACCCTCAAATTCACAATTTTACTCATATCATATCATCACAACTTGGGTGGATTTCAAAATCAAATTAATAAACAAAACACGCCATCTCGCCTCACAAAAATATCACGCTGACACTGCCACAATCAAACGCACCCTGGAGAAACTGGACCACCTTGAACTCAACACGCTAAAATAATATACAGCCCTGGAAGTTGTGCAGGTGGGAGGAAATAACTGTCCGCCTAAACGCCCTCATCTATGAACACCAGCATCAAATTACAGTTTTGTAAAAGGTAAGTTCTAAAGAAGGCAAGACCTGCTTGATGTAAATCTATCAGCAATATTACTCTCACGGCAGTCAACCTGCATGCACACAGGTCAGAAAAGTAAATAGCACCGTGGAAAAAACCCAAAGATGTCTCACCTGAAGTGCACAGTTATTTTCACAAAACTATACCACAACACCCCAACTGACCCCCAAAAAAGTAAATTTTAAATACAGTGCCAAAATCCAAGGTGCACCGCCCAACAACTATTTATTTAATTTATCACACGGAGTAGCTCTGGAGCACAGTGCGATGTTTACCTCATAGGAAATGCCCAGGGCCTGATGGATACCTTATGAATTTTATAAAAAAATATTACAGGCAAAAAGCATCCTTTCTCCGGGCGACCATGAATCAGAGCCTGGTGGACACCAGCCTTCTGTTAGGGGGACATGACACCTATGTCATGACCCTGTTTAAAAAGAGTATAAGCTTGACCTGTCCAACTGGCGTCTAATTGCATAAAAAATACAAAATAAAACGAGAACTAAAATTTTAGCCAACAGACTGGAAAAACAGCCGCCAAAGTTATGTCCCCAAACAGTTTAGGCTATACCCAGGTGATCTGTCTGGACCAACATATACACCGTGGCCAACTTCTGACAATCCAAAGCAAACAGTGCACTAATATCCCTAGACCAGGAAAAGGCATATGACTGCGTCAGATGGCCTTAGTTAAAGTAGTGCCCGAAAGCTTTCAAGCTCCCGCCCAGATTCATAAGATTAGGTAATGCTTCTCACAAAATAGCTTCAATAGCTGTGTGCGGCCCTGGATTCCTTATTGACTCAATTCAACCATACATAGGGCTTAATCAAGGGGATCCCTTCATCCCATTGCTATACAAATTCAGCATAGATCCACTCCTACAAGTTGCTGGCTCACACATTTATCTGGCATACAGCACAAGGCCACCAGCAGTCAAGATACTAGCCTTTGCAGATGACTGCGTGGCTGGCATAGAAAGCAATGAAGATGACCGTCATCTGGAGAAAACCCTGGAGGATTAATTCGACGTTATCAGTGCAACCCTCAACAAAAGGAAGAAAGAAATTACCTAATAGGCAAAAAAACTAACTATCTGGACTACAATACCATCACCTCAAGATGCTCACGAAAGAGTCACCCCATCATCCTACCCTTTGAAGACTTTCTTCCACAAACCCTTCCCGCCACCTTAGGATATGTCAGGAAGCAGGTGAATAGGCCACTGAATTCCAAAGTCTAACCTGATACAATAAATGTCTAACTGCGTTGCCTCCCTTAAAGGGAGGTCACCTGGGCTAAAAGGGCGTGTAACAGTAGCTGAATAAATCATCCTTCCAATCCTATAGTTCAATGTTCACGACATCTCCTTCTTGTTCTCTTTCATCTCCTTGGTGAGCGCTCTGAGCCAAGGATGGCTGTGGCCAGGATCCTGCCTACCTCTATTCATGGAGGTGCTCTATGGCTCACGCTCAAGCAGTAACATGGGCCTAATAGACTTTGAGAGGCAAGACAAACTTCATACTGGATGAATGTAAAAGGAGTCCTTGCCCAAAAACTCCCACGCCAGCACTGGTCTGGGGTAGCCAATGCCAACTTTGCACAAACACTCAAATTGTCCAACCCCCACAAACCCTCCAGCCTACTCCCATACCTTACAAACCGCCCCAACGCTACAGACTCACATGGGACCCCCTAACTTCAAGCGCCTCCTCCGCACCATCAGGAGCTTAGGATGGATGGTCAAAATAAAGGCACTAGTCAGGGAAGTGAAAAACCTAGAGCTAGTTAACACTGAGGAAGCAGGATCAACACTCTTAGAGGAACACACAGGATAATATTCTAAGCAGCGTAAGAGTCGACTACTTAGATGCCTCATACATCCCATATGACCTCATATCACAAAATGTTATATGGAGGCTCACCAACACACACTCCTCCAGTCAAGGGTAATAGCATACACCTGGCGATTCCTCAGACGACGCTACAGAACAGCAGACCACCCAAAAGCTTGTCACGCAACATGTGAGGTGTGTGGAGGGGATGGTACCCAAAATCACCTCTTTGAAATGTGCCCACCATGTAAAATATGGTGCAAGGTTGTGCGCCTGTCTAAAATTCACAACAAGTATGACCTATCAATCTCAAGATGCCTCCTTGTATTCCATCATGAGTCCTCTATACCACCCACATTCTGCTCCCTCATGGTAGCCATAGCACTGTGGAAAGTAACAAACAAAAACACCCCAGTTCCATCCAACGTATAGTTTTACATAATGTTTTAGTGCACCTACAAGCAACCAAAACGGCCTAATTGAGTATGGAGTGGTTTGGGGCACTGAAAAGCAGCCAAACATTCACCTCTCATTGGTGGGCTATGTAAGTCCTATGTGTGATTGGTCCAACCCAACCAAGTGAAAGTTCTTCAAAATAGAAACACCCAAAAAAGACCACAGGTATGTGAGGTATGCGAACCCCAAAACATCCTTTTTTAATTATGGATCATAAAAACCAAGGCGTCCGCCAACCAGAGCTCATCTGGGGAGCAACTGACAATGCTTCCCAGGAAGGGAATGATAGGGTCCTTGTAGAATTTCTAAAGTGAACTTTGGAAATGGCCATGTGTGCCTTATAAGGGCAGCGCTTTGGGGACCTCACCCAAGCTATCAATTAAGCTTACACAAGCCTAATTTACAGCTCAGGTGAGGCACAACCCAATGTCCAAAACGACCAACCTAAAAATGCTTTTAAAACGATCCAACTCAGGTTCAGATTTTCTTAATCTGAGTCGGAATGTAACAAACAAGATGAACTTTTCCGTTACATGGACCATACACATAGTCTTGCTTGATGCCTTCAAAGGAACCATGCCAACCATCCATGGGACAGTCAATAGATTCCATCTGCACCTACTGAAACACTTTCAGGCCTGGTTTTATGGATAAATGAAGCTAAAGCAGCAGAGACTCATCAAGTCTTTATTCCCAGTATGGTTTTTACACGTGTACCCCTTCCTCCAAACCTGATCATCATAGGGGAAATCCCACTGTAATAGGATACCCAATCCCCATTACACCTGGTAGTACCAGCTGACAACAGTAGTATCTTGTCTACTCTAGGGTGTCAAAATAGTTTTCACTCTAGCATCAACTTTCTCTAACTTCCTCATACTCTAGTTTCTAGTTTCTACTGTTAGTGCCATTCCCCTGTTCAGCTTATCCCAATTAATTAATAAGAAATATCTAGGATTCTAGCTCTTAAGTTGTTAAATAAAAAATATGGTTAGCTTGCTATTGACTGCCTAGTGAAGAATTTTTTTATTTTATGAAGGACTCACCCTAAAAAAAGACTGTTATATATTATACAAAATTATAACTTTGTGATTTGTAAACTGTAATTGCAAAGTAAATTACATGGTTTTATAAAGATATATCATCAAAACTATTTTCATAACCAAAGCTGCAGAAGCTTATCATATATATGAGTTTATTCATAAATCCTAAACGCTTGGATTTAGGTCTCACTGCATCATTGAGCTGAAAACTTACATTTTCATGCTTATTCAAAACTATTGAACAGCTGATTGAAAAACTCTAGTCGCATTTGATTGATTCATTGTAAACTACATTATGAATCCTAAATAAATGATATGTTTAGTAATAGATATTCAACAATAATCACTTCAAGTTTGAGAATAATGAAAACCTTTATAAATTGGACCTGTCTTCACAAGTATAGAACTAGAAATGCTATCCAGCCCAATTAATAAAAACTTAATACAGTTTTTAATAGATGTTGAAAACTCTTTTAAATAAATACAGGTTTGGTCCTTCATTACAACTCTGCTTCTTGCTTTGGAATATTCTACTACCTGAAGGATCAAGCTATAATCATGAAGAATAAAATAAGATACATAGATTTTATTATGTCCACAAATCTAGAAATCTTATTAAAAGTTGGGCTGGCGCTAATGAGTTTTTAGCTTTTTTCTGTACAATCTTTGTTCAAGAACAAACAAAAAATTTTGAATGACATAATCAGAAATTATAAAAAATTACAAGCTATATGAAGAAGCATGTCTGCCCAAATCACCCCACTGAAGAAGCTCAAATTAGATTTATTGATGTATAAATGACCATATTGGCTAATTGTGAGGTCTCAACTAGCTCACATGGCCAAATCAATGAGCTAGTAGAATAGCTATACAATGCCATTCCATAAAATGCTGCACAATAACTGACCCTATATGGACTTTCAAGAAAATGTTTATGAAAAGTTACCAGATAATGCATGATGATTAAAAAGTATGACAAATAATTGGCTTTGCAGATAGGAACCTTCTGGGACAAAACTATTTTGAATTCTATTTAATGAATATATTAAGCAAGGTTTGACCTAATCGAGAAAATATGTTTGAAATAAGATTTTAATAATTCAGAACAAGTTGAAACATTTAGAGAAATTTTTACAGTCCCAGAAGTAATGAGGACATTAACACTATTAATTATAGAGCTTAAGAACATTGATCTAATGTATCTGATCTCAAATATACAAACCAGATTCTCACTAAAAAATACAGAGCTTTTGGAAATTAACTTACATAAGATAGCAAAAGTAGATTATAAGGAAACTAACATTGCCTTTGAGGTATCTGAAATATAATTGGTCCAGGACCTTCTTGTTTTACAGATGGAACATAGATATAAGAGGAATGTTAAGCTCTCTAAATTAAGAGAACAGATTATTTTCCTCAGAAAAGGCAGTTGCAGATGTATCAACAGCCTAAGGGCGGAAAGGATGTAAGTAATACCTCCATATTGTGAAGCAAATTTGACCTTGAAACAAACTCAAGTCAATTCTTATTTATAAAAAGCTTACACATCTCACATGAAACAACTAACTCATAACTAGCAGAACTAATTATAGTAGCGCTAGTCACTACAATAAAGCTCAATCTTTTTCATCAGAAGAAAACTTTATCAATCAAATGAAGACAACTCAAAAGTATGGCTGTTGGCGTTACAGTTCTTTAGACTGTCGCTGAGGTCCAAAGGTGTCTCAAAGCTGCAAATCTCAAGAAGGTCAAGAAGGAAACGGAAAGATGGTTAGAATACCAAATATTTTATTAGGTTAAAAGATTATGATATTTCATAGAATGGGTGGGGACATGGTGCCTCAAGGATTGTCATAGCCCCATCCATTCAGGATCTTTCCTGGTCTTACAGATTGACCGCCTGGTGGGCATCCTCAATGTATTTAGGCGCTCACCTGACCGAATTGGTGGAAACTCTACCCCATGTGACACAGGGATTGGGGAGGAGAATCCTGAAGCCTTTTTCGTTCATATAGGCTTGAAAGACAATTCAGGTCAGCTCAAAAATGGAAGTAGAAAATTAAACTTGTTCATTGTCTTGAATCCTGACAACGCCCACCACAAGGTCCTGTCAGAGGGGACATACGGCTGAAGGAACTGGCCATGTACCCAATTGACCACGGTCCCCTGGTTGACATTGGCAATGGAGTACTCATACTTCACCTTATGAATGACCTTATAGGGTCCAAACCAAAGAACATCTATCTTATTTTGTCAGCCTCCAGGCCGATGATGATAGAAGGGAACACGGTCACCTAATTGGAAAGTTGGTAAGGATGGTTGACGATATTATATCAGGATGTCCCTCTTCTTGTAGTGATGATACCTTGTGTGGCTAGGGCTTGAAGACAGAAGTTTTCATCAGATAAGGCCCTCATAGCTCATTTGGAGCTCTCATTTGTGGATGTCTTGAGCAATGGCTTGACGCTACTTGGTAGCTGAGGTGCATACCCATATAGGGCTTCAAAGGGGGACATCTTAATGACTCGGTGGTAGCTTACCTGTAGGCAAGCAAGGCGCTTGGTAGAAGTGTTTCCATTGGGCCAGATACAAGACGTTCAACTTTTGTAAAATGTAAATAAGAGTCCCTTTAGCGCGTTCTACTGCTCCATTAGTAGATGGGTGGTAAGGGGCAGCGAAACTCTGAGCAGTGCCAAATAGTGAGGTAAAGTCTTGTACTACATGTGAAGCGAAGTTCAACCCATTGACTGAAAGTAAGGTTTGAGGCACCCATGCTGGGTGAAAACGGATAAAACAAGGAAGAGAGCTGTGGCTTTGGCAGTGGCATCTGGGACTAAAATCTCTTCAACCCATTTGGTTAAGTGGTTCAAGGCTAGGATAATATACTTATGGCCAAGTAACCTAGTAGAAAAAGGGCCCACCACATCAATGCTAACTACATTCTAGGCCCAGTTGAGCAACAACGAGTGTTGGAATTAAAAGTTGGCTCAGTCTTGAGATCATCAATTAAACATGCTTCCAAGACCTCTTGAATTGTTCTACCAATTTGGTTCCAGTAACATCGTGACTTCAGCCATTAGTAAGCCTTTTTAACTGCCCCATGTCCCACAGTAGAATGGCCCTCTAGAATAACATTAGTTTTGGAAGTGGGGCGGTTATAAGGGAGCCAATTTTTATTGGCCTTATTGCAGAGAGACCATCATTAATTTGGGTGTCCTGAGTCATCTTTTAGAGTTCAGATTGGATCTCGGGAGTTTTTAGTTCCCATTGCTCAGGTTGGCCTATTAAATTGTACAGCTGGTCCTCCTTGGGGGTCAAAGCTGCTAACACTGGCATCTTGGAGAGACCGTTGTCATTTTAGTGAATCACGCCTGTGTGCTGGACAATGATGAAATCATAGCTCTGTAGTCATAAAGCCCTCCTGGCTAGTTGGCCATCTAGGTCCCTCATTTGCTGGAGCCACCAGAGCAAGGAGTAGTCTCTAACAAAAGTAAAGTGAATAGTTTAGAGATAAGTCTGGAAATTCTTGATGGCTAGCAAGACAGCTAAGCACTCCCTCTTGGTAACGCTGTAGTTCCATTCAGCTTTACTCAGAATTTTACTAAAATAGGCTACGGGATAGTTGACTTGTTTTCATCATGTTGGACTAGGATATCCCTGACGGCAACATCTCTTACATTCATAAACAACAAGAAGGGTTGGTCAAAGTGGAAGTGGACTAGACTGGGTTTAGTACATAGAGCAGTTATAAGGCATTAAAATCCTGTTCTTATTTAGGCCACCATTCAGATGGTACATTCTTTTGCAGGAGTTAAAACAGTGGCTCAGCTAGGTTGGCAAACCGGGGATAAACTGACAATAATAGCCCAACATGCCTAGGAGTGCCTAGATATCCCTTAAGCTTTGGGGCGTGACATTCTCTCTATGGCGTTGACCTTATCTGGTATAGGCTGGATGCCATCTTTGAAAACTTTGTGTCCCAGGAACTCCAGTGCATATTGGAAAGAAGAGCAATTCAAAAGTATAAGCTTTATGGAAGCCTTTTGTGGCTGATTGAAGACTTCCTTGAGATGCTCAATGTTCCCATTAAAGATTCATGAGATGACAGTAATGTCATCTAGGTAGAGAGAACACATGAAAGCTTCAAGTCCCCAAGGATCCCATCCATGGCTCATTAGAAAGTAGCCGGGGCGTTACAAAGACCCTGGGGCATCCTTGAGGGCTTGAATAGTCCTTCATTGGCTATGAGCGTGCACTTAGATCAATCTTCAGGGGCGAGATCAACCTGCCAATATCCGCTTGCAAGGTCTATTGCAGATAAGTATTGAGATCTGGCAAATAAACGGATGGAATTGTCAATTCAGGGCAGAGGATAAAAGTCCTTCTTGGTGATGGAGTTAAGTCGCTTGTAGTCTATCACCACCTGTTAACTACCATTCTTCTTCCGAACCAGCAGAAGAGAAGAGGCCAAAGGGGTGCATGATGTTACCAGGAGTCTTGTGTCAAGTAGTTGTTTGAGTTCCACCGTCACCTGGGCCTCTTCAACCTTGCTTTTGCAATAAGGCTGGGACCAGAAAGGGGGAGCGTCTTCAGTTCCTAAATGATTTAGGACTCCATTTATCTTTCCAAAGTTGTAGGTCAAGGCTGAAAAAGGTCCAAATAATCCTCCAACAACTCTTGAACCTTATGCTGTTGGTCGTCTAAGAAGTCTATGCCAATATTGGTATCGACCAGACTGACCAATGGAGATGCTTCCATGCCTAAATCTCACAAGTCCCCAAAGCTTTGGACATCAGCAATAGCCTCCACCAATAGAAGGTGGAGATAGGCGGCAGGACTGTTTGGACCTACTACTTTGGGTTTGTCAGTAAGGTTGGACAACAACACTGATATAGATCTGGCATAAGCTGGATTTAGGATACCCAAGTTAGTTAGCACCAAATCCTATGGATGGGTTGTCTTGGCCTCAGATTTCCAATAGGTATACCAAGGGGATTTTAACATGGATCTGGGTGTTGGCAATGACTTGGGACTTCGGAGGTATTGTAGTCGCCCTATATAAGTAGATTGACATGCCCTCTTGCCCATCAACAGCAGGAGGAAAAAATTGGACTCGAGATCCCCTAATGTGATAGTTGAGCAGATTGATTTGGTCTTCAATCTCTCTTAGACAAACTCATACTTTAACCTTGGTTTTAGATACTTGAAAAGGTCTCAAGGATCAAAGGGACCTGATGTCTTAGTAGGGATAGAAAGCCGCCATCATAATGGAGTACTTCTGATAGTCTCGAAGGAACTGAGTCCCAAGGAGCAGGTCATAGCTAGGGTTATTAGTGCGATGGCTGGGGTATTTAAAGCATGCTTTCTAAACTGCAGCGGTAGAGAGGAATAAGCCCCATTAGATCAGGTGCATTGAGGGCCAGCTGTGCTGTACTCCATATAGTGTGACAAATCCTGAGAAACATTGATGCGCTTCAAGAGCTTGGATGATATGACGTTCACAGGGGAGCCACTGTTGTTATGGCAAGGACTGGGATTTTATAAACTTAAACTGCGACCCAGGTAACTAGACTTCTGAACAGGGCGGCAGTGTGAAGAACATGGGAGAGTCATTGGAAGAAGAGTAAGCAGTATCAATTTCTTTATTATCATTGGATACAAAAACTTCTTCTTGAGGTATGATAGCTCCCAGTTTTTTTTTAAGGTTATGGAGGATTCTTAAGGCTGGATAGGGATGTCAGCATGGAGCGCCTCAACCTTCGTGCTGACGGCCCATTTCCCACTTCCTCAGCAAGCCAAATCCAGCAGGTCTTAGCACTGTGTCTGTAACTGTGACAATAAATGCATCAAGATCAAGTATATTTCTGGTTTTTTACCACATGGACTCTAGGACGGTTAGAAGAGCCTGTAAATGTAGTTTTAAAAATTAGTGTCAATGCAGGGATCGCATTAAGCACTTACTTGATCTCAAAGATGCAGGTAAACCCATTCTTTTGTCCAATCATATGCATTTAGACTCAAGGTAGGATTCCAACGCAGAAATGATGGCGGTAAAAGCATCATCCAGGATGATATGATTTGTAGTAACTAAGGGTTGTGCTTGGCCGTGGAAGCATCTGGCAAAATCCATGGGGCTTTCTCCTTTAATCGGTCAGATACCCATGAACGCCTGTTTTTGGTTGGCCAGGGTTTGATTGCTGCTGAACCCTTGGATTAAGGCTGGATGGACCTGTTCCTAAGTGTTGCACTCCTTCAAATGGGGGGGTCATGATCTCCCAGGTTGTGCTATCTAAGCAGTATTGGATATGCTTTACCTTCTTCCAGTCAGTGTCCTCCTCCAAGGAGCTCTCATAAGCATACAGGAAGGAGGCAATGCTCTCCTGGCCGGGAGTAAACCTTTCATTAAAAACTAGGTTCAAAGTTAGTTACAAGAGGATTGGAATGAGTGTTAACACTAGGGATGACCGCTGGCACTGAGATCTCAGTTTCCGCATAGTTGCTGGGGGCATTCTGGTCTAGCCGTGGCCATAGGCCCTCATGGTCCTCTTGGATGTCATCCTACTTAAGGTTGAGGGAGTAAACGGAAGCCTTAGCTGTAAGTTGCTCCTTTAGGGATTAAATGTTGGTACCCTGAAAGTGAAGCTGACTCTCAAGAGTAGTTAACCAGGTTTCAAACCCTTGAAAAGTTTTCTCAAGCTTAGAGATGCAAGAATTGGTAAGTTTGGCAAAAGCACTTAGGTTGCCCATTTTGTCCAATGGGGCGTCAATAGAGACCCTAGGATTGAGGGGGATTACATCAACTCAGAGTTTGCATCTCTGAGCTACATTATGAATTTGATCATGTAGAGCATCCAAGGCTGTTATCACATCTTTCCGCCATGGGTCCTCAGGGCTCTCAGGGGTGGGAGCTGAGGGGCCTGGGGGCCTGGGAGGTCCATAGGGACCCTCTGGCCCTTTGGGTCCTACATGCCATTGGGGCCTTCAGGCCCCCTAGGCCCTTCAGGACTTTAATCCTGGAGGAGTAGTTGTGAGAGGCCAGCTCCTGATAGTGTTGTTGTAGGGCTCATACCCGATCCTCAACCTGAAGGAGGTGCTGATTACAAGTTGCCTCAAGGATGTGGACGTTCCAATGAATCTCATTCTCATGATAGCCAGAAATCCTGCTATATAATACCACAATCTGATTTCTGACCTCCTTGAGCAACCATCGGTTATCAATAATGGCCTCATGGTTGTTGTGAACAAAGGAGGAGACTGCATTATAATAAAATTATGATGCGAGTGTGCAGGGCCTGGGTGCGCCCCAGTTGTCAAGAGACCTCCTGATGGTACTATCCAAATAGTTGGAGTAGGTGATGTATACCTTGATGAATAAAGTAGTGAATGTAGAATTTTGGATCCAGTGTGAGTTCTCCTGCTATCAGCTGGGCCGAGTCATAGAGGTCCCACATGGTAAAGGGAATGGAAGAGGCACAGGAATGGCTGGATTAGGCACCCATGGAGTAGATGTCATTTCTTAATTGTTGGAAAACATCGTTAAGGTTCTCATACTGAAGTTGGTACTGACCTCCATCTTAGAGGGTAGGGAGAACTGGAATGTGGCCCAAAATTCTAACCTTTCAGGTTGTGCGGGTGTTATTTAATATCACGAGGTACTAACTCCTTAGGCAACACTTCTCAACTGACCAGCGACTTGGTCTTCAGGGCTTCTAGTATTTTCCACTTTTTGTGATCAACATTTTCACTTAGGACAGCTTGGAGCACTTGTAGTGAGAAACACCTTTGTCAGCGTTACAGTTCTTTAGACTGTCACGGAGGTCCAAGGTGGCTTGAAGCTGAAAATTTGCAAGAAGGTCAAGAAGGAAACGGAAAAATGGTTAGAATACCAAATATTTTATTAGGTTAAAAGGTTATGATATTTCATAGGATGAGTGGGGACATGGTGCCTCAAGGATTGTCACAGCCCCATCTATTCAGAATCTTTCCTGGTCTTCTAGATTGAACGCCTGTTGGGCATCATCAATGTATTTTGTCACTCACTTGACCAAATTGGTGGAGACTCCACCCCATGTGACACAGGAATTGGGGAGGATAAACCTGAAGCCGTTTCTGTTTAGATCGGTTATGAAGTCAATTTGTGTCACTTCAATTTGGAAGTGGGATTTGATTTGTTTATTATCACAAATCTTGACAATGCCCCTTATCACAGATAGTGATATGATTTCTAGTTTCAATTGTCAAATGAATTCCAAAGAAACCAAAGGCTAAAAGACCAAACCCAGAGACTCTAAAGACCACTAAGAATCTCTCTAAGGTTATTGATAAAAAGTTGGGTTGTGGCCTTACCTTTCAAACAAGGTAGTTTTTAGTATAAAAAGTAATATTCGCCAAGTTTTATACCCCTAAACCCTTAAAATTGATAATTATGAGGTATTTTAGTATGACTAAGTTTCTCAAATTACAATTTACCTGAAAGTGACTAATTTTTGTCATAAATGGCATTACAATAACCATCTGGTTCTCTGAAAATATCTATATGATTTGGGACCCTATTGGAAAGCTAACCAGTTATGTTCCTTCAACTATTTCTAAACACAATTCTCTAAGTTGTTGGCACAAAGATAAAACTACCAAGTTTTGATGTTTTAAGTCTTCTTTTTAGAAGTTATAATATCTCCTATCTTAAATGGTTGATTGGTCTCAGCTATTTTGATGGCCAAACTTTTATAGAGTATTATCAAACTTTTTATGCTTTAGTTTAATGTTAATAACACTTGTGGGTGCAATCGCCACAACTTTTAATAATTATATAAAGAGTTATGTTTTAATAGCTTAACAATGCTATAAGTTGATGTCTAATTAATTTTGTTATGATTACTTACAACTGAGGATGTTGTTAATTGATTGACGGCAATTGATTAACATTAATGACTTGTATATCCTTAGATTCCCTCAAATAAACTACCTTGGTTTTAGATACTAACTTTTTTGTAGTTTATTTTTATATGTAAAAAACGGATATTTAGTAATTGTAAGTAAGGTCTTACATTTTTTACCTGAACCATTTTATCACAGATTTCATTTCCTGTCTTCAAGAAGTAATTACAGTTATTTAGTTTATAAAAATCCACTTGGACCTATGCAATCACAGCTTTATCTCATACCACAATAAACCATTTTTGCTTTTAAAAGAATAAAATTCTTAAAAGGCTACAATAAAGGGATATATTTTCTAATATTACCTATTTTATATTTATTAATTTTGAGTTATTTAAAGCCCTCTTAGAAAGGCCTTATTTTATAAAACGGTGTTATAATTAACAACTTTTATAAGTCTTATACCATCTTTAGCCTATTTCTATAATTTCATGTCAAATTATGAATCCATGTATTTAATAAAAGTTACTCATAAAGTTTTGTTACTACATGGGCATGTTCTTTCCCCTCATTTTGATCAGTACTGCCTGTGTTTTATTTTAGAAGTTATTATGAATTTTCAATAAGCACCTGAGACTCAGTCTTATTTTTTTACATGCTTTTCTTTATTTGGCATCTATTCATTAAGAATTGAGTATTGGACCTCTTGTAAAATTTTTCTTTTATATTATTAATATAAAGTGTTGATTAAACTTTGCATTTTTTGTTAATTTTGTGAAAGATGGCTCATTACTTTCAAAATCTTCTCTGGTGAAAGTTTACATCTTCTTACTTTTTCTTCCTTCCTGGCCTTAGTTTTTTACTTACAGAAAGCCCTAAATAAAGGTGCTTCAAGACTCCTGACTCTCAATAACGCAGTTGTGTGCAATATCTGCCACTAAGCCCTACATTTTTCTGAACTGAAACCCATTTTAAGCTTAATTATAATTAAATATATATTGACATGGTTCTTTGAGACTCAGAAAAAAGAAAGTATCTAACTACTACTCCTGCTAAAGTTCCTTCTTTGTGATAATTTCCTATATTTTTCAGTAGCTACTTAAATTAATGAAAGAAACAAACACATTATAGTGTTCATTCTAGCTAAGAAGCTTTGTACAACCTCATGCAGGTTTCCTACTAGTAAAGTTTAAATACCTTTATTCATCTTGCTCAGGGCAACCTTTCCTCACACAATACTTACTGTTGCTGTCAGCACTGTTAATAGAGGAAAGGCGAAGGAACAAGCCTAAAGATGCTCAGAGTCAGATGTGGTTATTGAAAATAGAATACAGCAGAAGCCAGAACCACAGAACTAAAGTTTGCTGAATACTTGAAAAATCCTAAAAATAGTAAGCTTACTTAGAATTATATAAGCAAAAATGATTCTCATTTATTTATAGGTTGTGATATTTATAGGTGAAAGGCCCTGTCACACATGTAACGTTCCTTGTTAGACAGATAATTAAAATCTTCTTGAACTTTAGAATAGGTGCATGATGATACATCTTCCTTTATGTCGTGGTAGGCTTCTGGATTAATAAAGTGCCCTCTTTGTCACATTAGTTTTAATTGCATCTTGATCTTTTCTTATTCTACTAGATAATGAAGGGACTAGTGCCTTTACTAAGTTAGGGTCAAGATTCATATTGGTAGGCGGAGGAGGATTTGTAGTTTGACTGTATATAATTTGTCTTTATCCATAGTGCGATTTATGACAGTTCCCACCTCAAGGTCCTGTCAGAGGGGTAAAGGGTTCTAAAAATCGCCAATGTATTCAGTTGGTGCCCGTACCTCTATCAGTGCTGACAATAGAATACTATGACCCATGTTTATGTAGGACTTTATATGTACCAGGACAAGCCGTTGCAAGTTTGTTGGTTCTTCCTAAGGGTAATGGTGATAGAACATTACTAAGCCCCCTGGTTTATACACTGGCAAAGTGGGTCATCATATATTGATTTGTCCCATTTTCTTGATCATGCTATGCATCAAAACATTCATGGCAAGGGCTGCAGTTGGATAACCTTAAAGTTAATGCTACTGGAGTAATTTTAAAAAGTTTTGAAGTTGTTGACGTCAGAAAGGGTAGTAAATTCTTTAGTGGAATGGGCCTTTCCATAAAAAGCCCTAAAGGGGACATATTCTTACTTTGTGATAGCTGACCTGATAGGCAAGTAGGGCACTCAAGAGAAAGTGGTTCCATCATAGTAAGCAGTAGAAGCCATCTTTCTCAGAAATGAGATAAAGAAGTGCCATTAGCCCTTTCTACATCCCAATTGGTGAAGGAGTTTTAGGGTGATAAAAAAGCCTGGCAAGCGTCAAAAAAATGCAGTTAATTCACAGATCACCTCTGAGGTGAAATTTAGGCCATTTCTCTGATAAAAGAACCTTGGACTACCATGTTTTATGAATAGTTGTTGTACACGAATAAGGTAGACGCTCAGACAGTGGTTGTAGAAATGAATACAGCTTTGATCAATTTTATAAGGTGATCCATGGCCAACTTTATCTATCAAGGACCGTGTACTTTTATAGGCAGAGGATCTATAAAGTCAATGCTTACCATGTGAAAGGGGATGAAGGAGCAACTACTTGATATTGAAACAATGCTTTGGGACTATCACGCTGGTGACAATTAATACAGGCATTTAAAAAATCTTGGATCACGTTGATCATTTCATCCCAGAAAATTCAAGATCTCAACCATTTGTGACTTTTTTGCAAAGCACATGTCCAGTAGTATGTCATTCCATAATGACCTTGGTCCAATCAGAGGGTCAGGCATAAGGGAACCACTATTTCTAATAATTCATAAGCTTTCTATCAATTATCTGAGTATTAAATGCTTGACAACTAGGTTCATTCTGGATTTAAGCAGGTTCTAATGTCCACAAGCTGAAATGGAAAAGTAGGCCATATTAATGTCCTCCTTAGTAGATTAAGCTGTCAAGAATGGCAACTGAGAGGGACTGTCAGCGTTTTGATGTATGGCACCTTGTTGATGAACAATAAAAAATAATAGTTTTGTAATAGTATAGCCTACCAGGCTTTTTACCATAAGGATCACATATCAATTGTAACCAGTGAAGAGAAGCGTGATTGGTTATTACAGCAAAGCGATTCCTATGGAAAAGGTTGATGGTTCCTAATGGCTATAATTAGTGATAGACACTTGTGCTCAGTGATGCTACAGCTCTGTTTACTTTGGTAGGAGTCTTGGTAAAGTATGCGATTGGGTGGTCTTTCTGGTTGTTGTTATGTTGCGCCAGAATGGCTTAATGGCAACATCACTGGCATCAGTAAATGGCAGTAAAGATTAAAAATTTGGGATGTATTGGCACAGGAGATTTATTTAATGCCAGTTGTAAGGCATTGAAAGAAATGTTGTGATAAATCAGTGAAAAGGCACATTTTTGTACCAGGTAGACCAAGGGCTCTGAAAGGTTGAGAAAAATGAGAGATAAATTAGTAGTAATAACCTACTATCCCCCCAAAAACCTGGATGTCCCTCAGACTCCTTGTAAGGGATATATTGCGTATGGCAATAATTTTATCTGGCAGTGGTTGAATATACGTTGGTTATCTTATGCCATAAAAACTCCAATTTGCGCTATAAACATGTACATTTAGAGGGCTTCAATTTTAAGGATGCTGACTGTAATTGGTCAATAAATTGTCATAAGTCGTCAGGATGGGAGCTCAAAGCCTTGGAAAAGACTATGATATTGCTGTTATACACCAGGGCAGAAGAAATTTTAAGTCCTTAAGATGCAACCCATGGCTCGTTGGAACATATCCTGGACATTGCACAGCCCCTGCAACACTTGAGTTGGCTCAAACATGCCCTCTTTAGCGAAGGGTGCACTTCTCTTGGTGCTCTTGGCCAAGCTTTATTTGCAAGTACCCATTTTTTAGAAAATACCATAGCGAAGAAGACCTGTGAATCAAGCATCTTAAGGGAATCACTTATCCTAGATAAGGGATAGCTTTCCTTTTGGGTGATTGAATTTAGTTTTTTAATGATCGATCACCTTGCTATAGTCCAATTTTTCTTTTTAACTAACAGCAGAGATGAAGCCCAAGGGCTTGTAAAGGTTAATTAGACTAACTTCCTAGAGTTTTTCAATTGGATATCTACTTAAGCTTATTCCACTATCAATAAAGGTTTAATCCATATTGGCAATGCATCTTTAGTACTAACCACTTAGTCACTCCAGTCATTTTTCCAAAAAATCGTATGACCTGGAAGTAAAGAATCAAAATTTACAGATAAGCGCTACTCAGCGGCCTCTTGCTTAATTTGTGTTAGGCTCAAGATGATAACATGATTAATGGTGGCTAAGTAGCAAGATTATTTAGTACAAAATCCTAAAGAGTACAAGATTTATGTAAGCTATGCAGTTCATCAATAAAAACAGACAAACATAATCTATATAATCCTTTATCCCTATGATATGAGAGGTTGAAGTTATATTACCTAACAAAACTAAAATGTTTTTTGAATAGGCAGGATCTCGGATGCTGGGCAGGGCAATACCTCCTTTATGGGCAGATTTTCAACCCTGCGTACTTCTATTATATGTTCAAGGGAATATGTACTTGGATGCGGGTATCTATTACAACTTGTTTCTGAGCTGGGACTATAACTTGAGATGGACCATATGATGGCATTTATTCTCAAGCTTCAACATACTGAGGAGGCATTTTTACATGATGTCTAACTACATGTTACCCAATTTGGTATGGAGTTTGGTCATTTTTCATAACGAATATTCTTTTTATGGCTTTGTACTTCTTGGTTACAGGGATTTGGAAGATAAGAGGTACCCAATGCCCAAGTATAGATAAATAGGGCACAGATTGGTTAACAACCTAGGGTACTCATTCAGAGAATACATATTTAATAATAAGTCGTAGCTCTGATTTTCAAAAACTACAGCTGGCCTTTTAGAGGAAACCTATCATAACATAAAGTTAAAGCAAAATAAGCACTGAGTGACCTAGTGCAATGGGACCCGCCGTTTCATACTCAACATCATTTTGTCACATATGAAACTTTAATTTCACTGACCAGTTTATAGAATATTTCATGACAGGTGAGCGAGTGTCATTAAAGGCTAGAACTTTAAGTCTGTACACTCAAACTTCCACCTTGGTGAATGAATCACGAAACTGTGGTTTTAGGGTAAAGAAAGAAGTTGGGGGAACATAGAGGAAAAAGGGTACTTAAATCACAGACTTACTTTCAGTAAACATATCAACGGTTTTTCTAGCAAAAGGGGCAGCAGAAATGATAGCTAAGTAGTAAATGGCTGAAGCTAGGGTAGTTGTCAACATGAAGCCCCTCTAAACATAATGACGAGACTTTCCCTCCTCATCAGCGTTACTCTTGTAGCATTCTTCAGTTGAATGCCAATGTGTTGGAATTTTTATGACATATCATCCAGACCAATCAGCATATAACACAATCTCTTTTTTCAACTAGGTATTTTACTTTATTGGAAGTAATTATCATATATATGATAAAAATAGTTGATTGTTATTCATAACAGAATATTAACTGACACTTAATGATTTGATTCCAATAGATTTCAAATGTAATTAGGATGATCCCTAACAATGAATATGGTTTGATTATCAATATAAATGGTAAGTTGATTATATTAGTGAATCTGAGTTTATTGCTAATTGACTCAAGGGATTTTTATTAGTTTCAATAGCGTCAACAACGCTTCTGGTAGCAATTTACAGGTCAACTTTTTAGGTAATGTGACCTGCTTTGTAATAATTATAATTTCTCATTACCTAAAAAGGTTGCTATTATAATAAGAGTAATCTGCTGAGGGTGATCAAAAAATTATGGACACGTTTGACAATTCAACCATAAGGGGTCACATTTCTAGTTGGCAGTGGAATCTGACTAGGCAGATGAGTAAGGTCTTTGTTGAGTGCGACTTCAGGAGGGCTAATCCATCAATGACAGCTGCCGTTTCCAAGTGAGGCGCCAATGGAGGAGTTGGTCGCTGGATCCCCTATAAATACCCTTTATTTTTAATAAAGCAGACAATTGAAGAATTGAATACTTAGACTACTAATCATTTGTCATATTCTTACATTTGCAATTATAGCTGAAAACCCAATATTATTAGTCTATTTATTGCTTACTAAAGTTGTCCATGGCTCCTGAATGAATAGAGGACTAGAGAACCTCTGAACCTAATAATAAGTTGAGTTCCATCACGAAGAAGAGTCAAGGGGGAGTTCCCTTGACTTCCTTTAAGTATTTCAAGGATTTAAAGGAAGAACTTTAGCACCAGTCTAGCATTGAGGACAGTACGCATTTTGGTTGTGAAGATCTCAACTAGAAAATAGTCTTCATACTATTATCAAATATTTTTAAAACTATATTAAAAATCTATTTCAATGATCACTTCAGAACCTGTGCAGTAGACTGAGATCTAATTCAAGCAACACAGCCCAAAAGTTTATATCTTGTGCTCGCTACAGGAGGCGTTGAGTAACCTTAAGCTTAAAGGTTTAAATTTGGTTCTTGCTACAGGGGTAATTGAATATTTAGGCCAAATATAGAAGAAGATATAGCACATTTTCATACAAGGAAGAACTTAGGAAGCTTTGAACAGTTTTAAACCATTAACAATGATGCGCCAAACTCAGCGTAACAAGCTGATCTCACTAATTTAAATGAGCAATTGTTGAAAGCTGAGGAGAAAAATGAACAATTTGGAAATGGCAATAACAATATTTATGAGAAGTTCATCTCATTATAATGGAAGAAAAGTGGATTAATCAAGGAGTTCATATTATAGACAACTGAACGAGAAGTGGATAGAGAACACTTTCGCCAGATTCAGGGCTATATAGCTCAGATGTTAAAACACTTAGAAGATTTTGATATCACAAGTGTTATTGCACCCAGAAGGAGGCTAATGAAGCTGAAAATGAGATTCATGAAAATCCATTCAGGAAAATACAAACATAAGAAATATGCCTGAAACTTTCTCTTCAATTTTAGAGATGACTCCTAAAGATACAGCTATAATTAGTCAGTTTGTTGATCAGGTATCACCTGCTACATAAGCAATAGAAGAATTTTTGAGTATGCTGAAATTACCTATATTTCATTGGGATAATTCACCGGAAGATTATCATTAATTCAGGATGATGTTTGGATACAGCGCCTAACTGAAAGCAGTAACTGTGATGAAAAGATTATACACTGATGTCAAATTCTAGTGTTGCCCAATCTTATTGAGGATTTTGATTGTACAATGTTTTTTAGGAGCAATAATGACTGAGTTTAGGTATTCTTACACAGATGGCTAATTGTAAAAAGGAGTTTATCAGAATACATTTTAGAAAGGAATAAACAATAGCAGCTTTTTATGACAAATTTTACTAGGAATTACAAATCCTGGCTGGTGCAAAAGTTCTATCATATTTTGATGTATGCATAGAAATGCAGTCAGCGGTTTACCCTACAGAAATCTGAACCGCTTATGGTGTCAGCGTTTGAAAACCAAACTTCTAACATCGTAGATGGTGGAGTATCTCATGATCTTTGGAGCCACATATGAAGCACCTAATCGAATCTCCAAAGCAATTCCTGCCATAACTCATAACACTATAAAATTTGCTGAACCTAATAAGGAACAACAGAATCAGGTCATAATGGGAAATAAGCCCGAAGTACATAAATGAGAAGACAAAACTCAACCCTGCTGCTTCCAATGTGGAAAATTGGGCATGTGATCGCTCAATGTTGGGATTAAAGCCTAGAGAACAAGTTACTTTGTACAAGCTAAAGAAGAAGAGACTAAACAAGCTTCAGAAAAGGACCAAAAGTCTTTAAATGGAACAAAAACTGTGATCAAACCTGTTCCCCGTGACATATTTAATGCTGAACTGGATAATGTCAATCTATTTGTAGACTAAGATGCACCTAATCCACACTACCTGGTGGTTAATTTGGATGTAAATGCAATTATACAAAAGTCAAGGAGGATAGACCTCAAATTCATGATAGAAGCTGCTCAGCTATACGCTCGTCAATTGGGAAAAAAGCTAGAAAAGCCAAAAGCATAAATAAACTACTTAAGGCAATACTTGACAAAAAAATGCTTTTTTCCTGTTAGCATAATCAAGAAAACAATTCCTAATTTGTCTGTGCAATAATTCATACTCTAGATTCATCAAATAATTCCACATTTACTCAGTAAACAAATCATTACAAAACTCTGAATGTATGTATGCAGACATTATAGTCAGACCAAGTAAGATTATGGGCAATGATTAAGAGTGGTGTACCCATTTATATTGTTTTAACCTAGTCGGTATAAAGATTGAAGATTTCACCAGATTAGAGCACTGGAAAGAATATTGAACCGCTGGACCAGATACCACAACATCTTGTGGAGTATACAGTGCACTACGGCTTTGGTTCAGATTTCTGGTGATATCAGCTCCTGCCATAGTGTTAGCATATTAAAATTATAACAACTCATTGGGATTAGTTTCCTTAGAAAGTATGTTGTCAAAGCATTTTGAGGAGAATAGCATGAAATTTTTTTGTTACAAACCTTGTCCTTGGTTTTTCAGCAGAAAGGAGAAGCTTTAATGACAAAGAAGAATAAATTTTTAAATATAAGTTAAAATTATGGCATTAATTTCACATAATACTAGTAGGATGGACGAAAAAGTAGGTAAATTATGAAGGAGATTCTCAATTAGCCATGGGATACCGTTGAGGATAAAAAGAAAAAACAATTCTACTTGGAATGCAATTAATAGCTAATTTGAGGTTAATGCTACAAATCCTGGAACAATTGTATGGTGACGTCATTGTCCAATGGAGTTAATTGAGACTGGAGCCATATGTAGCGGCAGGGATTGTGATGCTGGACACGGGGAAATGAGTACTTTTGGCTAACCTGATCATAAAACCCAGTAAGTGGAGAAAAATCAAGTCATTACATTTGCACAAATAAGACCAATGGTGGAAATCAGAGAGTTTTATTAGTTTGGAACGTTAACAGAGTTGGGATTGCTGGCTGATGCTTCTGAGAGTTTTAATGTATTGGTCAATCATGAGCAACTGGCTGATGTATTATAACTACAGCAAGGAGAATATCTAGGACTATTTAAGAGATATTGGGAGATATTGTTGATCAAGATGAATATAATTTTGTTTCGCTAAAAGTGTGATCTATAAGTTTGACACTGGGAAATATCCACCAATACAAAATAGTAATCTGTCCTCCAGTCCAAGGCTGCTGAAGCAGTAGTCAGTGAAGAAATCAGCAAATGGATTGTGAATGGGCTCATAATACCGTTGTTGCGTCCATGGGCAAGACTGATCCTTAATGTGACGAATAAAGGATTATCAAATTAAATGGTGATCAAATTCTGTTTGAAGAAAATCATCAAAAAGATATTTTTATCCACTGTTGTGAATTGATGACATGCTCAATTGCCAAGGGGAAGCCAAGTTCTTTTTGACATATTTTTTATTCAAATATTAACAGATAGACTTGCCAAAAGAAGATCAATAGAAATATGTGATAATCACCACACAGGGGTATATCAGTTAAAGAGAATTCCCTGTGCTGTGTAACGCACAGAGACTTTCTAGAAGGCGATGAATTCTATATTGAGTGGTTTAAAGTTGACTTTCGTTTTGGTGTACTTCAATACATTAATGTCTTTAGCATGTCATTCGCCAATCACCTGGAGCATTTGGAGGAAGTGTTTAAATGCCATGTGATGGTGATTTTCTTTCAAGACAAAAAGAATCCGTTTTTAAAAAAGAGATTGATTGTTTTGGGGTTTGTGATACACTCTCACGGATTGCAACAAGAAACACAGAAGATATTGGCCATTGAAAAATGGCAATCTAAAAAGCATTCATGACATAAAAGTATTTCTTGGGATAATCAGCTACTATCACCAATTCAATAGATTTTGTCAAAATCTGCTGAAGCCAATATTTCCCCTGTTGAATGATCCAAAAAAAGGATTTGTGTGGAATGAGGAGCCGCAAGAAGCTTTTGATAAGCTAGAAAAGTACATAATAAATAGCAATGTTTTAAATAAACACAAATTTCAGTCAGGAGTTTATAATTTATACTGATGCCTTGCTACGGTGATTGGGACCATTTTAGGTCAAGAAGATGATGACAGGGAAGAGCATCCTGAGGCATATGTGATTAGGACATTGATGCTAGCGGAAAAAACTATGCCATGATGGAGCGTGAATTCCTTGCAGTGATATATGCCTGAAAACAAATTTAATTAATACATTAGACACACTTCAAGGTTGTGACTGAATATTCATCTTTACGCTGTTTACATAATCTTAAGGAACCAGAGGGGTGACTGACATGATGGGCTCTTAAACTGCAAGCCTATGATTTCGAAATCATACACTAAGAAAGAGTAGTACATCAGAATGCTGATAGACTATTAAGATTACCTGCTATTCTGGTTGTTACCAGAAAGCGTTTGTATTATTCAACGGATGATTGAAAATATATGAGAATGAACCCCTGATAATTTAAAGCACGCTGTAGAAAGTGATAGAATATGCTGTGATTAAAAAAATACATGTATATGTTAATTGATAGAAAAGGTACTTATTTCCTAAATTGCCATAGCAATCAGAAATCACTTAAATCACGCACAAATTCATGGATCATGATGTCTCAAGAAAAACTATAGACCATGAACACTAGTATTATTGCTTGGAATTGATCAATCATGATATAGCAGATTATCTACCCCATTGTATAGAATGTCAACTTCACAAGACGCATAAAAATGTGACAGGATGCTGGCTACTATTCCCTGGGTTTAATTGGCACATGGTGTTAGTAGACGTGATGGGACCCTTGAATGTTAGTACTGGGTGAGTAAAATTAGATCATGCTTACGATAGACAACCTGAATAGATGGGTTGAGATGAAGGTCTTGAGCAGAGTAGATGATACAAGCATGGTGAGATAATACTGGACTAAGTGGTGTACCCGCATGTATTCCCACAGGCTTTACTAAATGAAAACAGAACCAACTTTACATAA
>JAKSZP010004754.1:0-29288 GCA_022478985.1 Massospora cicadina
CCTTACTAGGCTTATCCAAAATATATTCCTTTTACCTGAAAATATTAAAATTTTCAAATTCACTATCTGGAAGTGAATCAGCCAATACCGGGGATTATAGGTACCATACCTTATTAAACAGCCAGAGGTCATAATATCAAGAGGATTATGCTATTTACAGCAGGTAGCTCTTGACTGCGCAGTAGTGTTCATTTCTGCGCACTACAGCATGGTGCATACTGCAGGGAGGCACACGTTCAACTAAACACTTTCAATGACACCATGGAGTTTAACAAAGGAGAAGAAGATACATAAAAATAATCAAGCCATTGTGTTACACGTTAATCCAATAGATCTTCTCAGCTGGTTTAAGCTGAGATAGGGTGGAGCTACTCCCCTCAATTTTAATATAATTCTTACACCTTTATTCTATAGCAGATTCAGCAGATTGGCCAAATTATGTTGTGAGGATCTAATTATATGGCTTTGATACAGACAACTTCTTGACCTCCCTATTCTACCAATGACACAACCAAGATCAGCTATGTCAAGGATATGAGCAATTTATGGCATGAAATATAGTCAAGTAAAATTCTTTCTAAGTAGCATCAAAAATCTAGGCCAATACATTATGGGTTACTTGCAACCCACAGCAAGAAATTCTCTGATGACTATAGTTTGTCATTGTGCTTTAATTATAAAGGTATTTTAATTAAACAAGAAAGGTATGGATTCTATGCGCTACATACACAAATAGATGGAAATAGCTTTTAAGGATTATGGCAGGCCTTTGACAAACCACAAGATCATTTCCAAAACTCCCATCAACTGGATGTGCTTATTGGGCATCTGAGCCAAATTGTAATTAGAAACAGTTGCCAAGCCATGAACAAGAGAGGTGTTACTGCTGCATGGGTACAAAGTATTTATTAATTCTGATCAGAGGCTAGGAACGCAATAAATGCTGCATTAAAAAGAATTTCAGCAATCTGAATTGGTGAAGGAACTTAGCCAGTACATGAAACATAAGACGCAAGTCGCAGTTCAACACATCATTAGTACTTCTGAAGCAATCTGTGCCCTCCAAAAGGAAATAAGACAACTTTAAAGCCAACAGAGCACCATGTAACAAAATCAAAAACTTGAAGGACACCTGTGTTACACTGGATAATGATTTATTGGATGTCCTACAGGCAACTAAAGACCTCTACTGAACCCACTCAGCCCTAGCACTCTATGCCTGTTGCACTTATAGCCCTGCCTCATTCCTTGGGGCCCATCTCAAGCCCAATGTTGTACAGGTGAACATAGCAACCCAGGACCCCATGTTGGCTCTTCCCAAGAAGCTTTTAGTATACCGCCTCTAACCTACCCTTTCAGTAATTTCAATAACTCAATACTGTCAATTTATAGAAATTTAATTGACTTAGAATGTGAAATTCTTTCTACTATATTATAGACGACTAGTTATGTGTCTGAAAGTTTCTTCAAGGCTAACGCTATGATAAAATATTAGATGACCAAAGCCTTGACTTTATTATGCCCTACCTTCATGATTTTAATTCGACTTTAGCAGATGTTGAATGTTTAATGTTAAGAGAATTCAGTAGTCTTGAACATATGGCCACTTGCAAGGCCAAGTTCATGACTATCCAATTTCAAAAAAAAACAAAACCATTTCTAAGTTTGCTGATTAGTTCTATCATGCGGCTCAGGTGTTACTAATGCAAATGTGATGGTTACTTTTGTGTGAAGTTTTCCCTTCAGGATGCTATTAAAGATTACCCTAAGTTTCATTGTTCATTATTACCGGTGCTGGTCAAGGAGTTGGACACCATCTATATGATTGAGTATCTATGACAATGAAACCACCTTTTAGGCCATTTAATGTCAAAACTTAAGAACCCTGATCTAATCAACTCTCAGTTAATATTAAATTACAACAAGCTGTCTACTTCTCATTCAGGATCCTGGGACCTTGATGCAGATCTACCAACATGACTTGTTGGATTTAAAAACTTCAATAGCCAAAACGTGGCAACCTTTCCAAAAAAGCGGCCTAGCATAAGCTATGCGACCTCCCCCATGGATAAAAATGATCAGGTAAAAGACATCTGGTAATAGAGTAGGTATACTCTATTTCTAGGAAACGGATTGTATAAACTAGAAACATGAAGAAAAAGCTATCCAAAGATTACTCCCACACTCAATCGACTGCTCTTATTCAAATTATAGTCATAACTCGGGGCCAGCATGTTCCTCTGGAGAATAAAGGCTGAGAAATTATCTCTAAACCCTTCACCACACGACTCATGAAGAATTTTTGTTTTAATGTTGGGGACTCTAATACGCTACCCCCTCTGAAAGGAGTTAAGGTGGCCTAGCACCTATAGACATTAATCACCCTTTTCTCAGATGTTAGCGAAAGATCAATATATGTTTGACCAAGTGATGCTCCTGCCATACTTTCACTAAACTCAAATTCAAACTACTTCTATTATTGCACCTATTTCAATATACTTGTGTATAAGATTTAAGTACGAGCAATAGTGTAAAGTAAAGCATCAGTAAGTGTAATCTCAAGTCATTTTGCAAAGAGAATGAAGATAGCCCTAGACGTGACCCATCAACAGCGGTATGGAACTTCCAGTCCTGAGAGCACTATTAGTAATTGATCTTATAGTTCTTTACAAATTATATTTGGCTCCATAAAAATCAGTTCTCCAGCTATTGCATTGCCTAGTTTCAATTATTAATTTCTAGTCCTACCAGATTCCTTAAGCTCTTATAAGCTGCCCTTAACTATAAAGACAATGTAATAATATCCTCGGCCAATTGCTGCCTTTACACTAAGCATTTGAAGAAAAGATTCCCTTCACTAACCGCAACAATTTTATTAATTAACTTACACTGATGAGGTACTTTCCATCTGTTACAAGAAAGTTGGGCACCATAATTGGGCCCCTCCAGCTAACATATCTGAAATCAGGATATTCCACTTTAGTTAGTCAATAATTTAAAGTTACTTCCAGGAGAACAGCAAGTAGTCTGCATTGGGTCGTCTCTGGACCTACTAGAAGGATTGTTGGGAGAGATATACTCCCCATGGGAAAGATCCCAGATTGAAACTCACTCCAATTTGAGATTAATCATTCCTGGATATGGAAAGATCTGTGTACTCTGGCCAACTTAGCCACCCAGAAGATTACAATGAAGAGCGATCAGAAGATTGCCTACATCCATCTTGTACCCTGACACAAAATGAATCTGTCAAATGTTTTTGGGAGATTATTGGAGTTTTGGTTTCTGAATGCAGTGGCAAATGTTTTTTAAATAATTTACTGAGAATAGCTAGAAGGACTACATGAAGAGAAAATGGGTCAGTCCTTGGCGCTGCTACAAAAAAATATGCTTAGATATTTGCCAATAGCAACTATGACTTGAAGTGTGCTAAGGGGATTTCAACACTATATCTTCAACAGAATGCCAGAGCTATATGCTCTAGTCCTATTTGATGAAGTAGAGCTAACTATGAGTCTGTGCAGAAAGAGCTTGATCAGCTTCAGCAGCAAGTCATGATGTCCCCTTCCGCAGTCAATGGGCCAGCCCCAGGATTATCATCAAGAAAAAAATTGTTATAAATTGGTGGCGTTTTATTATTATTAATTAAAATCACTCAAAAAGATTCTTCCCCTTTGCCTTTAATAGACGATGCTCTTGTTGATTGGGGGTGTCAGTTATTCTATTGCGCTAGATCTTTTGAGTGGCTATTGGCAGATTGATCTGACTAAAGAGTAACAGGAAAAGTGCATTTATCACTACCAAGGGCAATATCATCTAATCCATATGCCCTAGGGTCTTTGCAACGCGTGAGCCATTTTTCAGCGATCAATTGACTCTATTCTAGGTGACCTAAAGTTAAGCTGAATTTTATTTATCTTAATGGCGTTAATGTGTTTTTGCGTATTTCTTTCAACATATGTCCCACTTAGAGGAAGCAATCCGTAAGATAGCTAAGGCTCAGTTGAATATCAAGCCAATTACATGCCAATTCTTTAAGACCAAATGGAGTATTTAGGCCACGTTGTTGACACACAAGGGATTTGACAACCACCAAAACCCTGACACCATCAATAGCATAAAAGCCCTGAAAATAAACATTTTGTACAGGTATTCCTGGGGATGGTAGGGTATGGTTATTTCATTAAAGATTTAATTAGTCAGATAAACCATTGTGTCATCTGTTAAGAGTGAAATGGCTTTTTTAACGGTCTAAAGAGTAAAAAACGACTTTAACAGGTTATGTGCTACCTTAACAAAAGCGCCCATCCTTCACTACCCAGACTTTGGATGACCATTTATTGTTTAATCTGAAACATCATTAATAGCCATTGGAGCGGTACTTTCTAAGTAAGATGATCATGAGGAGGAACATCTGGTATTTTTCTGTAGCCGTGCCCTAACCAAACCTGAGAGGGCTATATGTTAATGGAATGTGAATTTTTGGCTGTCATCTTAGCTTGAAAACTATTTCATGTATAACTGCATGGAACCAAGTTTCATGTTACCACCAATCACACTTTGCTATGGTGGCTTTATATTGTTAAGGAGCCTGATGGGTAGTTAGCAAGATGGGTTCTTAAGCTTCAGGCTTATGACTAAAAATCACACATTGCTCATGGTCGCCCCCACCAGAATACTGATGGTCTCTCTAAGCTGCCTATCATTTTTTGTTGTCCAATTATGCTGACCATCTACTTAACAAGTTAAGTCACGCCAATATGAAGATGAATAGCCTATCATTTGGACAACACTAGATCAATTACTTTAGAACACTGAGCCTTGATATGTTATACTTTATAAAAATTATAAAGAATGGCCAAAAACATGTGTATCCTCTCCTATCTGAATGACTTTTAATTATGCAAGCTCATTGAATAGTTGGCCACAGTGAACTTAACAAGACTTTAAAGCATGTACAACATAGTCTTTGTTGGAAATTTATGAGGCTTAACATTCAGAACGTTTCAAATGAAGTGTCAAGAATTTCAATATCAATAGCTTTAAAACCAACACTACCTATCATCTCATCAATCCCAATAAGCTTATCTTACTACCTCTAGAATAGCATAGTTCCTTTGAACATCAGCACTTTAAACTACCAATAATCATTGTTTCAATTGTCCACCTGATTAAATTGGTCAAAGCTAAACTCATTTACAATACTGGGGCGGTCACAGCTGCTGAGTTTATTATGGAGAACATTACACTCTGACACAGGTGCCTCATGTTTTAAAAACTGATAACGCCATCAACTTTACGTCTATAATACAAAACTTTAATAAACTTTCGGTGATTACAAGTCTCCCAGCTGCTCCCTATCATATTGAAACTAACATTATTTAAGAAAGGGTAAAAGGGACCTTGGAGCAGATACTACATAAATTTGGCATTGCATTCCCTTCACAATGTACTAAAAACGTCAGGGCCACCTATTTTACTTAAGACATCAGATATTATAGCTCCATGGAGTTTTCGCCATTCCAACTACTCTATAGTTGACAACTTGCTTTTCCGTCCCTACAAAATTCTATTGTGATATGAAGTTGGAGTTTAAACTAAGAAGCAATTCGATTGAATAGTCAGGGCACTAATAAATATTCACACTATAGCTTTGGATTGGGTCTGTCTCGAAAGATCAACCAAAAAGTTCAAAATGACGTTCACCAAGGTACATGAAATCAATTCAAAGAGGGTGATTAAGTATCATACTGCGTTACATATGTATTTGGACAAACAAATAAGATTACTTTATTCTAGAAAGGACACTATGTAATTTTAGCCTGTACTCTTTAGACAATTGTATTATCAAACACTTGTCCAACAGTAGGATCATTAACAGGTTTCATGCAAAATTCTTGAGACCTAATAAATATTGTCATCCCCTCCATAAGTGAGTTACCCAAAGTATGAGTTTGTCAAGAAGGTAGATATGTTGTCAAGTTTATTGACTCAAACTTAAGCAATTTCTTACCTAGAATCTTTCCATTAAGACAATCTTTTTTAGTACTAGTGGTGCCTAACCCAAAAGGGGGAGCTGCCACGCATCTTTATTCACAAATGGGTTAAATAAAGGGATTATCATAAATAAATAAAAATTCCTAATATAGCCAATAGGTTATCAGCCAAGGAAGCCATATCAGATGGCGAGGAGGCTTTGGGGAAACTTTTTTCTGGAGCCCGCTTTAGCTGGCAGACCATGGCGGACAGCATTGGTGTGGGAGCATCAGCGACATGGGGCATAAGGAGGTATAGTTGGTTATTTTCTTCAGTAATGAGGCCAGCGGTGTCCATTGCCTCAATGTATTAAGCAAGTGGATGCTTAGCGAAATGATGAGTCAGCACAAAAAATGAACAGCTTGTTATGCTGGTGGGTTTGGGGATAGTTGGGGTCAAAAAGAGAAGTTTTTGCTTCACAATTGCAAGTGTTGCTCGCACCAAAAGCAAGCTCCTCAAATTCATATTTTGCAGCTTCATCAAAATCACGAGGAAAATTTGGGATAGGAATAACTTCAACAAGGGATTCCATCACCCCATGAAGATGCTGGAAGAGTAGGGTGTTGACAGGAGCAGCTGCGGCCTCTACGGCCATATTATTTATATTCTTATAAATAGAGTTGTCAGGATTCTCCCTGGGTTAGGTGAAAGCCTTGTCCAGGGGAAAGATTGATACCGCCATTCGAGGGGCATAAATTTCAAATGGCTTGATAAGTTTGATAATAGGGTTCGAATCTATATTATTAGCATATATACTGAATTTGGGGCTTTATATAGATTACTCTGAATTTGGGAAAACGTTACATTTCATTCCTTGAGTCATGTGAATTAGGGTATCCTTTGATCTGGTCATGAGGGCGGCGAGATCTGAGTTCAAAACAATGGGCAATCCAGAAGACCAAGAGAGATCCTACATGGATGGGGCCATGACGATCCTTGAGGCACCATGTCCCCACGCACCCTATAAAAATCCCTGCATGTTAGTTTAATAAAGTACTTTCATTAATAGGATATAATTCTATCTTACTTTATTTTAAGTTTAAATTATTCTAATGATTGAAGTCTTGTCCATCGTTGCGCCCAGAGCTTCCCCTGTCCTCTCAGCTGACCCTAGTCTCATGCAATCAGCCACCTTATTGGGTTCCCCAGCGTCAGCACCAGTGAGCGCATCTGGGGGAAACCCGATAAGAGTAATTAGGTTTAGAGTGAAAATGGCAAGAGCATGAATATGAAGGATTAATAAAATCTGAAGCGAAACCTGGCTTAACATTAAATGACCATTTGCTATCATTGATCTATTTGTGGCACATGAATGAATTTAACTCAGCCAATGCTGGGCCAGCCATTAGAATTGGAGCGGTGGCAGGAGCTGTTTGGCTGCATACTGTTGACCATGGCTGCTCAGCTTAAACTTATCTAGCCATTGACTCACAATTCCATTAACCAGTGAATGTTTTTTAAAAAAAATTTATATTTTGATTGTCTGCCATTTTGGAAGCAGCGCCAGAATTCTCCAAAGTTGGGGGTGGCAAGATCAAGCCATTCAAAAAATTGTGGTGAGGCAGTAGCTGGGGCAACGCCAAAGGTGGGAGCTGCAGAAGCGGCGGATTGAGAAACCATGGGGCACTTGCACTTCAAATGATCGATTTAAAGCACAAGGGGTAAATGGCGCAGCTGTTCTTGATGCACTCCCAGAATGGGTGATCAGGGGCGGATCTGATCACTATGCTGGGGGGAATTGCGAGGTGGGTGTCACAATGGAACGGAAAGATTGTTGTAAAGGCGTGAGGCCCTGACAGACAATCTGCCCCAATTAGGAACCACAAACTGCAACATGGGTTTACATTGTAGATGGATAAACCCTCCATGAGCTCATGGTGGAGACATTTGGGGAAAAGATGGGAGGGCAACACAGCAAAATGGATCACCAACGTGGCCTCATCTGGAAGCTGAATGCGAATGGTGACTTGTGGAATTTTTTAAAATTTAAAGGCAGCTTGGCTGCTGCCATTGCATCGGCTTTCCAAGTGGAAGCTGAGATAAAAATACCTCTTAAAAGGGTGGAAATCAGTAATTTCAGCGGGTTTGAAAACCAAAGTGGCCATCTCAGTGATGACCGCACTTGCATATGGGAAGAGATTCCCATATTCAACCCAGAGGCTGAATTGCAAATTGCTCTGTGAGAGCACAAAAGGGCTCTGGAGCACCACCTGGGAGCTTGCAAGTGGTGGGCCAAGTCCTAAGGGGTGGCATAACGCCCAGTAGCATTGGGAGGTCTAGAAGAGCCAGCCCAGGTGCACTATGGCGGTGGCCAAAATATGCCAGATGGTTGTGCACCACCAATCTAAGCTGGGGAAGCAGGCAATAATTGTAAGTCCAGGGGAACGTCTCCTTTGTGTAGATCGAGTGATTTTACCATTTATGAACAATAAGGGTCTAAAGAGGGTGTCTGTACCCCTCATCACCCAGGAAAAACTCGCCCACATGGTAGACGAGCGCTGGGTAACAGCACTCCCCTTAAGATTCCTCCCCCAGTACCCACGCTCACCTCAGATGAATTTGTCCACCGAATTGAGGAAATCTGCACCTAGATTACTGAATCAAAGTCAAAAGGTCCAAAACCAATTGGAATAAAGTTTAATGATCTGAAGCCCAATATTCAGAAAAAGACCATAAGAGAATTATCAGCTGGAATAATGGATACATTGAGCCTTCAAGTGGGATGATCATTGTTGCTAAATCCCCTTCAAAATCGTCAGGGATTGTTGCCAATAATTTAAAACCCCTAGTTCAAGAATTGGGAGTTGCGCCTGACACCACTCACTTAGCTGAACAAATGCCCCAGCGACTGGGCACGGGCAGGTTGGCCATCCTAAACCCATTTCCAACCAATTAGGACTGCCCCTATGTGGGGTGGCCCTGGGGAATTCCCATTGCTCGTTGGGCCAAATGCTGTCACACCAACTGACATAAACACAGTTGAGCATCAGACCAGGCATTCACAGACAAACTGATAGTAATGCTGTAAGTCCAGGGGATCGTCCCTTGAGCGTAGATTGGGCGCTTTTTCCATTTCCAAATAAAAAGGGGCTGAAGAGGGTGGCTGTACTCCTAATCTCTAAGGGCGACCTTGCCCACGTGATAGACAAGCGCTGGGTAACAACCCTCCCTCTTCAGATTCCTCCCCAGTACCCTCGCTCACCTCAATTGAAATGGTCAGCCAGATTAAGGAAACCTGTGCTGAGATCATCAAATTGATGTTATAGAATTCAAGACTGATGGGATCAAAACCGGATGATTGGAAAATTCATGACAAAAAGGAGACAAATGTCAAAATTATTGGCTAGAATCGTGGATGGTTTTGACTCAGTCTCCATTATGATCATGGATGCCAACCCCCTCCCAAAATCGTCGGGAATGATCCCCAATGTGCAGATGGTATCTTTGGAAACCATTGCTGACAGTTCATAATCCTTATCCAGCAATTTGGGAGTTGTGGCCGATGAAACTCATTTGACTGAATGAATGGCCCAGCAACTGGGTTTGGGCGGAAAGGGCATCCCAAACCCGTTTCCAACCAATTAGGAACTCACCTACGTGGGGTGGCCTTTGGGGAATTCCCATGGCTCATTGGGCCAAATGCCATCACGCTAACTGACAGAAACACAGTTGAGCTTCAGTTCAGGCGTTTGAGGTCGAACTGACAGTGACTAGGCCTGCTGCAAAATCCTTTGATGTCAGTTCTATTTGAGATTACTTGCCCCATTCCCCAAAAAATACCCAGGTTAGGTGAATTTGAGGGACCTGATCGCTGCTTGGACTCACCACAATCAAGCACTATTTAATCAGTTGCCTGGCACTGAGAAAATTGTTGGTCAATTTTCTTCCTTATTTTTCCAATAAAAAATTCTTCCCCCAATTCTAGTCTTTTATGTTGAAAAACAAACCGCATTTTCCACTGATATTCCAAAACCCCTCAGGTTTTATGGCCGTGTCAATTGGTATTTCATTTTATGTCTATATGAGATTATGGCTCATAGGCAATTATTGGCAGAACTCCTTCCTAATTCCATAACCGTCGTATCAGCAGCAGTGCCTCAGGTATTCTGGTTTGTCATTTGGGTGCTTCAGTACTCAAGCTAGTAGGCCGATCTAATTTTAACTTGCTGTTTACCTGACACAATTGACCAAACATTACTCCTAACCATTTCCGCCTTTCTCATAGATATTGGCTAAGCAATGGTCCCTTCTTTTCAGATGAACTAGTTTTTGAAGAAATTTTTCTCTGATCATGATAGCCTAGTCTCCCTCAAAATGTCTGATCCCCACCCCATAGTTTCCACGGCTATTGTGCCCATGTCAGTATGTTCTGACAATATGACTTGTGAAAACTTACTCCCACTATGAACCTAGTGGTTTTCCCCAATTCTACTTCCATCTCTTCTGTATCTCCAGATTCAAATACAGCTGCCAATAAAGAGAACTTAGCTTACTTCTTACTGCCCATGAAGATTAGTGTTGGGGCCCATCATGTTTCCTTTGAGGCATTGGTGGATACAGGAGCCATTGGCAATTTTATGAGTGTTGAACTAGCCCAACCGTTGGAGCTCAATATGGATGTAGGCCTTTCAGTGATGGTTGCTTCTTCAGCCTCCCAGTCCTCATATCTAGTCTATCGGCCAGTTTCTTTCTCAGTACATCAGTTTAGCTTTTGCGATTGGTTCTCAGCAATGCCAAACTTGGTGTTTCCAGTTATCTTGAGGGTTGGATAGTGGCGCCAACAATATCTTAAGATTCATATGGATGCAAATATGATATCATTTGCCAATGATCAAAAAGAGGGTGGATTTCTTTAGTCGACACCCTTAAGAAAACTCAAGGTCGCAGCTCTTTTACTTCCCTTGTTTCCCCTGCAGGCCTTCCGTCCAATTTTCTCAAAGAATTAATGCACTATCAAAGTATCTTCGATTCCAAAAAGGTGGATCGTCTGCCTCCTCACGCTAAATTTAACCTAGGATCTAGGATGACGGTGCAGTTGGTGAATACCAACTGCCCTTTGTATCCACACATGGCAGAAGAGGAGGCTGCTCTCAACACCTGGTTAGATGATATGCTCAAGAAAGGATCGTTGTTTAAAGAGACGTCAGCAATTGCCCCCCATCGTTTTTGCCAAGAAGGCTGATGGTTCTCTCCATCCCTGCGTAGATTATGTTCACCTAAATAAAATTATAGTGAGAGATCCCTACCCTTTACCCCTTGAGCAGACTATCATTCAAGTGATTGCAAAATCTTGCGTGTTCTCCAAGCTTGATCTCATCAATGCCTTTAACCAAATAAGGGTAATGGAAGGTCAAGAATGGCTTACTTTCAATTCATACCAAATGAGGTATCTTTCAGTTCCACGTAATGCCCTTTGGGCTGAAGAATGCGCCGGACACCTTTCAAAGAATGATCAATAGTGTGCTGGGTGACCTTCAGTTTACATGCGCAGTCTCATATATTGACAACATCTTGGTTCATTCCCCAACTCCTGAACAACACGCTAAAGACTAAGAAGCAGTCGTGTCTACTTTTCACAAGGTGGGCCTGTTTGTTAAGCCTTCAAAATGTAAGTTTTATAAGGAGGAAGTTACCTTCCTTGGGAACCTGGTCCTCAAAAGATGGTTATGCAATTTGGCCCAACAAGTTAGATGCCATCTGCGAGTGGCCAACTCCAACGACCCAGAAACAAGTATGGAGTTTCTTGAGTACCATTATTTTCTTAAAAAAATTTCCCCGGCTCTTTCCCAGTTAGCTGCTCCGCTCCACCCCCTCATGGGTAATGATGTGCCTTTCCGCTGGACCTCTGAATGCCAGCAGGCGTTCAAGTCAATTAAAATAGTATTCTTATCACCCCTATCCTAAATCATGCAGACCCCTCCAACATATATCAACACTTGTGATGCTTCAGCAGTACAATTTGGGAAGTCCTGCTCCAGGATCATGTTGGCTTAGAAAACCCTGTTGTCTACTTTTCCCAGAAATTTACTTCAACTGAGAAATCATGAGCCATTTATTATAAGGGTTTGGAAGCCATAGCATGGGCATTAACTCATTGGTGGTACCTATTACAGGGTGCTCAGCATGAGTTAACTGTGCGTATGGACCATCAAGCTCTTTTATATTTCTGGAAACCTCAAAAATTGGCACACAGGCAGGCTCACACTTATTGGGATTTATGCAGTTTCAACTTTAAATACGAATTTGTAAAAGGTGCATTAAATGTGCTTCACGACTTCCTTAGCTGCAACCTGGCCCATTGCCCCATGGACTTGGAGGAAGTGGACTTGGTTGACGTGATCCCCCACCACCCAAATCCTATCTATTGTCCCACCTGTGGTCACCTAAGTAGAGTTAGCCCCAGATGCACCGCTCATTTCCCAAGTTTTGGCAGCTCATATGTCCTGCCCTGAAGGAGTGTAGTTACTTTATCAATTATCCCTTCATACCCACAAACATTCCCTGTACTCCTTGGTGAGGGTTCTCATCTATTTTAGGTCATGGGTTTGGGTTCCTCCGCCCTTAGAGCTGAGGTGTTTTAAGCGCATCATGACCCTCCCACGATTGGCCATCTGGGCAACAAGAAATGCATCAAATTGATCAAGTGGACTTATAACTGGGCAGGCTTAACTAAGGAAGTCCCAGCCTGGATCGCCAATTGCGTTACTTTTTCTTGAGCCAAGTTGGACCGCTCAGGAGGAAATGGCCTCCTACATCCCTTACAACAGGCGGAGGGTCCATGGACATTGGTGTCTGTGGACTTTATTGTTGAACTCCCCTGTTCTAATGGGTTTATGGCGGTGATGGTGGTGGTCGATTGCTTCAGCAAATTTTTCCTATTTATTCCCTGTGCTTCTATGATCACATCAAAAGAAACCGCACATCTTTTCATACTCCATGTGTTTTCAATGTTTGATCTTCTGCAGGAGATCATCTGTGACCATGGACCCCAATTTACAGCGCGGTTCTGGGATGAGCTTTTAACCATCCTAAAAATCACCCCCTGCTGTTCCACCGCTTCCCATCCCCAAATTGATGGACAAACTGAGCGAGATAACCAAATTTTGGAACAGTATTTGCATTTTAAAGCGTCAGCTGCACAAGATACCTGGGCCGATGACCTCCCTCTCACCCAATTTGCCTATAATAATGGTACTCACGCTTCTACAGGTTTCTCTCCCTATGAAGTGACGTTGGGTTAAAACCCCTCTTTCTCAGTTGGTTCCTGTCTACGTCCAGAGGTTCCAGCTGCTGCAGATCATGTTGAGCACATTTGGTCTACCCAGTTCTTGGTGCGTGAGCATCTCACAAAAGCTATCAATAATTATAAATGGTTTGTAGATCAAAAACGTCTTCCTGGCCATGATATAGCAGTGGGATCTCACGTTATGTTGAATACTCGCCATCTACAGATGCAGGTGCCTTCCTGGATTCTTGCAAGCAAGCGTTTGGGCCCCCACCTGGTGGTGGAAGACTTGGGCAATGGTGCTTTTCAGTTAAAACTGCCAGATTATTGGAAACAGCACCCCGTCTTCCATCTGTCTCAGCTGTCCCCATTCAAGGGGATTGTTCCCGCTGAACCTGAACCCATAGTTATAGAGGATGCTGAAGAAGCCGAGGTGGAAACCATCTTAGCGTCCCGCAAATCCCAGCAGTCAGTTCAGTATCTCGTCACATGGAAGGGGTATCCAGCTTATGAAAACAGTTGGGTCAAAGCTCGGGATTGTGCTAATTGCATGGAACTGATCAAAGCATTCCATGAGTCCCACCCTGATGACCCCGTCCCCCCCCAAAAAAAAAGTTGCACCTATAATGGCGATCAAATTGCACAAAGCTCACAAAAATGTGGCCCTTGTGCAGTTTCTCAGTGGTGGCGCCCTTCCTTTAGAAAAAGGAAAGGGTAATGTAAGTCCAGGGGAACATCCCTTATGCATAGACCGGGTGCTTTTTCCATTTCTGAATAAAAAGGGGCTAAAGAGGGAGGCTGTAATCCTCATCTCCCAGGGCGACCTTGCTCACATGATAGATGAGCGCTGGGTAACAACCCTCCCTCTTCAGATTCCTCCCCAGTACCCTCGCTCACCTCAGTCAAACTGGTCAGCCAGATTAAGGAAATCTGTGCCAAGGTCACCAAATGAATGGTGAAGAATTTTAGATCGATGGTATCAAATCCAGATGATTGGAAAATGCACGCCAAAAAGGGGACAAATGTCAAATTATCGCCAGAATTTAGGACGGTTTTGAATCAGTCTCCAATATGTTTGTTGATGCCAACCCCCTCCCAAAATCATCAGGAATGATCCCCAATGTGCAGATGGTATCTTTGGAAACCATTACTGACAGTTCAAAATCCGTTTCCAGCAATTTGGGAGTTGCAGCTGAAAAAACTCATTTGACCAAACAAATGGCCCAGCAACCAATCATGGGCGGGTTGGGCATCCCAAACCCGTTTCCAAACAATTGGTACCGTCCCTATGTGAGGTGGCCTTGGGGAATTTCTGTGGCTCGTCGGGCCAAATGCTGTCATGCTAACCAATGGTAATGCAGTCGAGCTTTGGTTCAGGCATTCAAGGTCAAACTGACAGTGACTCGGCCTGCCACCAAATCCTTCAATGTAAGTTCTATTTGAGATTATCTGCCCCATTCCCTGAAAAATTCGCCAGGTTAGGTGAATTTGAGGGACCCAATCCCCACTTGGACTCACCACAATTGAACACTATTTAATCAGTTGCCTTGCACTGAGAAGTTTGTTGGTCAATTTTCTTCCTTATTTTTCCAATAAAAAATTCTTCCCCCAATTCTAGTCTTTTATGTTGAAAAACAAACCGCCTTTCCCTCTAGTATTCCAAAACCCCTCAGGTTTTATGGCCGTGTCAATTGATATTTCATTATGTGTCTATATGAGATTATGGCTCATAGGCAATTATTGGCGGAACTCCTTCCTAGTTACATAACCGTCGTATCAGCAGCAGTGCCTCAGGTATTCTGGTTTGCCATTTGGGTGCTTCAGTACTCAAGCTGGAAGGCCAATCTAATTCTAACTTGCTAGATGCCTGACAGACGCAGCCTGCTGCTAAATCCTTTGATGTCAGTTTTAATGAAATTATCTGTCCCCTCCCCCAAAATTCTCTGGTGTCACGAAATTGACCTTGGGCTCTGCTTGTGTGCCAGGCCAATCAGTATGAAGACTGGGGGCCCTTTGCTATTTCACCTTCATTGGTGTATCAACCCCTACAAGTCCTGCATCCAATCTACCAACTAACCACCAACAGCTTTGCCTTTAGCCCCAGGCGTCCTCAGCGTGTGCCCTGGCAAGTCCTTCCTCCTTCCTGGGCGTCTCAGGCACTTCCGCGCTGCCCCACCCTCGCGACCCTTCACCAACCCATATGGGTATGCCCTGGTGAGTCCATCCCCCTTCTCGGGTGGCTATGGCACCTCCCGCGCTGTACCCCACTAGGGTTGGTGGCTATGCAGCTAACCACTGGTAGCCAGCTGGCCAGGTTCCCACTGGTTTCTCATAAGGAGTTATGGGAGCTGGCAGTGCCAGCCACTCCAGGCGTGATCAACCGCACCTATTGGTGATCTCCTATACCATCTTCTCCACTCTAGTTGCACCAAGCTACTTCAAACAAACAGGAAAGATGGCAAATGAGAGATGTTTATTAGGAGGGAATGAACGACTATTTATACTATCTTCAGGGCTACTGCGCCCAAGTACTCTTTGGCCAATCATCTGCCAGAAAACCAATTGGTCTCTTGATGCCACAACTCTCTATCAGATCGGAAACTCTATTCATTCATACTCATAGCAATCCCCTCCAGATCTGATCACTGATCACCAAATAAAAATTAGGTAAATCCATCCTCAGCATAAGTTGCTGGTCAATTGTATATAAACTCATTTTTAAATAGGATTTCAAGCACCCTTGGCATCAGTCTTTGGTGCTCCAAATTAGTTGGTGGAACCATTTTTGGATGAGTCATAATGGATTCATCAGCTTTCCACTGGAACTCCCACAACAATCTTTGGATGGCATTTTGGCAGCAAACGCAGCTCCCACCAAACCTATACTTGAACAAACATATAACATTAAATAGTATCAAACTAGGCGATTAGCTGGCAAATACACCCAACTAACCAAAACCCCTAGTTTGTATACTATTGGAGGGATTCATCTGGTTAAAATCCCAACAGCTGGGTCAGGTCAAATTCAAGGGACCTGATCCCTGCTTTGACCCATTACCAATCAAACACTATTTAATTAGTTGCATTGCACTGAGAAAATTGTTGGTCAATTTTCTTTATCTATCCTAATAAAAACCCGTTTTTCAATTCAAGTTCTTACGCTTAAGACTAAACCGCCTTTTCTGCCAGTATTCTAACAACCCTTGGGTTTATGGCCATGTTCATCTGGTATTTTTCTAGGTGTCTATACAACTTTATGGCCCATGGGTACTTGATGGCAGAACTCCTTCCTAATTCCATAACTGTCATACCAGCAGCAGTGCCACTGGCATTTGGGTTTTCTGTTTGGGTGCTCTGGCACTTAAACTGGAAGGCCAGTCTAGAAATAATTTGCTATTTGCCTGGCAATAGAGGCATTGACATTGGTAAATTTTGGCTCAATTGAGCAGCTATTTTTGTAATTAAAAATTCCAAATCTGGTTTTGATTTAAAATATTGAAGCGAAAGAAATATTGATATAATAGTATTATTAAAATATTAATGAAAAATTCCCTCAGGTTGATAGGGGTAATTGATTGATCTGGGGAATATTAAGGCAATGTAAGGGGATACTTAGCAGGAAATTTTTGTGAAACTGGTGAGTTGGGTCAGGAAATGTGATAGGGGCAGTCAAAGTTGTTTTTAGACAGTATGGATTTGTGATTGTAAATTATCATTTCCTTTAAATTTGTTTTATTGCCTGTGGGCAAGGTTGGGTAGAGTCAATTCCTGGGTATTTGATTTGACTCAGGGATTCTCATCATATTCCTTCATTGGGATTCCATGAGGTTTGGTTATCATTGAAGATCCAATTTAGTAAATCATCAATTTTCATTTTTGTTGGGAATTCAGGTGCAGCATTCTTAGGTTCAGGTGCTTTTGGGGATTTGAAGTTTAATAAGTCTTCAATCTCAATTTTCTAGATAATCAGGGGTAGCAGTCAAGCTTGTAGTTTTTTCAATTCTTCATTTTTTTGGAGTGTATTACTGTAAAAGTAAGGCCAACTAATCAGCTTTGTCCAAGGGAGCTTCACCCATGTGCTGGATTTGTTGTAGGGATTTTTTAGTTTGGATATCCTCAATGCAGGTTGTGCGGACATTCAGGGATGAGGAATATTAAACAGGCGAATTGGAGGGGCATATTGGCAGGTCTTGAGGTAGATGGCGTGGCTTAGGTTTGTTGCTCTCCTTGATAAAGGCAACTTCCACCTGGGTGAACTATCTGGCGCTAAGCACAAGGGGCATGCATTGGTGGAAGTGATGGCTTATTTGGCTATAATTAAAGAATTGAAGGGTATTATAGGGCTGCTGCCTCTAAATTTAACATGGTCAACTGTTGGACTTGTTCAGTAAAGGTGTGGATCTGTTAATTAACTTCCAAGGGCAGTTTAATTTTGAGAATTTTTGAAGTGTCCTTGGTGTCAGGGGCATCCAAATCTTCAGCATCAAAGTTGGCAACAGCAGAATTTTGAGGTTGATTTTGGCATCAGGTCACCATTCTTGCATAATTTTGGCAAACGGTGACGCGTTGATCACCATAGGTCAGTTGCACTAGGTATACGGCATCAAGGTAAGGGTTTCTGAGGGCGTTGTGGAACCATTAAAGGGGTTGATGATCAACTTATTGACAGGGTTAGTAGGTAATCTACCAAATTCTTCATAAGTTCTCAAATTTTAGCAAGAAATTTGCTAATATTTAAAACATTCTGGGGGTGAAGCTGACGGAACTTTTTGTGGAGTTGAGAGGCCAAAATTTGAAATTTGGATTGGGCACAAGATTGTAACGTCACAAGACTTAAAAGGTAGGTTAACTCTATGCCATCTTTGAGAAGTTCAGTGAGCAGGCTGGTCACTTTCACAACCGTTTCTGTGAAAAGACCCCATAGTCATCTCCCCAAGTGTTATATTTGTTCAATCTTTTGTCAATAGGTCCATGGTCAAATTTCTTGAGATTTTGTTTGGCGCATGTTCATATAAAGTGAATTGTGGTGACTTATTGGTCAGTATATTGGATATAGGTTCTGGGGTGTCATTCATGGAAGGATCACCACTTTGTAAAGAAACTCAGGAATCCTGGGTTGATCATGAACTAAAGTTCAGGTAACACCTCCAGTTTCAGTTTGATCAGTTATTTCTATGGTCAGATGTTGGTGCGTGCAAAGGCATTCCACCTGAAACATCAAATTAGCATTTGGGGATAAAGCATGATAATAAACAACAGGAATATTTGAATGGAGTAATTTTGATAATTTATTGGAATTGAGAGCAGGCTTATATACCTTATCTATCAAAAATTTATAAAGGAAAAGGTTTTGAAGGGTTTCAAAGGAAAACAGATAAAAATTAATAAAAGGTGTCAGTGATAAGATAAGGGAGGGGATATCTGCTGATGGATTGGTGATCTTGGTGGTAATGTGACAATATTATAGATAACATGAAACTGCATACTCGTTACCATTGAACATATTAATCTAATTAAATACCAACCACTTACCCAATACAGTTGAACCTATCAAACCAATCAAAAACCACTAACCAATTAGAAAAAATAAAATTGATTTCATCAAATTTTTAATACCATCATACCATTTGGCAAAGACAAAGAACCTATCAAATCAACCAAAACCCACCAATCACTTAGCAAAAACCAATTAAACTTAAGAAACAACAAAATTTTCAACAACTCCTCATACAGATAAAATTAGGCTTTATCAAATCAACCAGAATTCACCAATACTTAACTAAATCCAATTTAAATATTAAATTAATAAAAAATACTAACCAATTACCAAAAACCATTGGATTTATCAAATAGAGCAAAACCACAAGCTACTCAAACAATTAAAATAAACCTATCAAATAAATCAGATACCATCAAACTGCTAACTAAAACATCACTATATCTAGAAATTATTATTCATATTTATGTGACATATCCTCTTTTAAACTACTAAACATATTTCAACCTAACTTGGCACAGATATTTTATGAATTAGGGTAAACAACTTAAGCAGGTATATGAATTTACAATAAGAAAAATCAAATAAAGTAGTTTATTTTAAAATTGAACAGAAAATTAATAGTTGAGCTAATATATTCTAAAGTGTAAGCGCTTAAATTAAATAAATTGAAAACTACTAAAACATACAGAACCTAATGTATTATTGTCCAAAGCAAAACCAAAGTAAGTGCAGGTACTCAATACTTATAAAAAATTTGATAACTACATTAGCATTATCATTATATTTTTAGTTTTAACTATTGCTTGCAATATCAGTTTAAGCTATCTATATATAGATAAACCACTAAGCTGCTTAACATAACCTTTGAACATACTAAATTGGCCAAAATACCAACTGACCGGTAAACCCAGACCAAGCTTATTAAATAAACAAAAATCTGCCAACAACTTACCAAATCTGATCTACTTATCAGATCAATAATTCACTAACCTCTTACTAAAATCATCAAGCTTATTAAGCAACTTAAAACCACCAACCACTTGGCAAAATCATTTAAACTGAAAAATCAACAAAATATTTAAATGCTCAGCTGTAACAATATAAAATTACCATTAAAAATATAAGTTTTTCACTTCTTAAATATTAAACTTTCTATTCTACTATGGAAAATAGTTATACTATATTGAAACCTTCACAGGCATGTGCAAAACACCTCACTAAAGTTTCGTCACAATCTGATAAATGGTATAGGAACGCATACATTACAAACAAAAATAAACAAGCAATGATATATTTATTTTATATATAGATGGTAGAATACCATAAAACTATCCTTTGTGCCACTTGAACTAAAGTCACTACTGTTGCCCTCATGGCCAGATAAAGAGTACCATGACTCCAAATAAAAACTCTTTAGAAAGAATAATCTTGCAAACTCAAGCAAAATAATCATAAATATAACCAAGTGCTTTTATTACAAATAGAAACATAACTAATATTGGATGTTTTAATTATATATTATATTATTGTATTTAACTGAGATAAGCTGACCAGGGGATGGACATTACTGAACTAAAACTATAAACTATAATAAAAATAACAGATTCAAATGAAACTCCCAAAATGGACGGATCAATTGAATCATACCTAACAAAATATCCAACCAGGTGGGCAGCGAATACTGCTATCCCTCCATGGTGGATGGGGAGGGGGGATTGGGGGGCTCGTCTTTGGCCACATCCATCTCATCTTAGAGTAGGGTGCATGTTAAGGCAGATAGTAAGGGTGTGGGGGCATCAGCTGCATATGGTTTGAGATTCTTGATGACTGGAACTTCCAAATAGTTGCCAGCCATCATTATACCAACGATGTATTTGGCCAAAGAGTCTTCATCTTTGAGGCAGATGTCTGGGAATTTAACAAACATGGCAATGTTGGTTCAGGTTATTTTTGCTTTCAGATTCCGTGCTACTGTTACCACGTTCTGGATGGATTCAGTGACATTTTTGTGTAAAGTTTTCATGTTGATCTTACTTTGTGCAGTAAGATTTTTGGGGATGACGGGAGGTGGAATTCCTCCTGAGAGCGCAGCCACAGATTTGGTGGCAGCTTTGTGAAGTGGACAGCCATCTGGTGTGGCGGCTGCTTCTACTGCAAGCTGGTGGTCACTGTAGAATGGTTTGGCGTTAGGTTGTGGGACATATTTCTGAGGCGGAAATTTTGCATCCCATTCTGCGTTACAGAGCTGCTTAACTTGCAGCATCATTTCTTCAATGACGTTACCTGATTCATCAATTTCATCCAATAATTCCCATGGATTTTGGTTGAATTGATTGGGGAATCAGCGTATGGTTGAGGTTTGTTTGATGCGTTTGCAGATGCATGGGATTGACTGGGATCCAATCTGATGTTTGGTTTGATAATTATCTATGGCATTGGGGCAAGGTGGATGCTGATTGGTGGCTGTAGGTGCAGCTGCAGCATCAGGCGTTGGAGGAGGGGAAGGTAGATTGTACCCCATGTCAGAGTTGGCATGGGGTGGGCAGCAGATTGGTGGGCGTTGGGCAAACCTTTGGCATCGGTGGAAGTTTCTGAGTATGGTCATTTGCATTTTGAGTGGTCTAACTCAAAACAAGATGGATAGATCGTCTGTCCGCCCTCAACGCGGGCCCAGAACGGATGGTTGGGGGCATATGGGATGGTGGCATGAGGGGGAATTGCCAAAGAAATTTCCATAAATTCAGGGCTGATTGTGGCATATGCCTGAGGCCCAGCAAGGCATGTGGTTCCATTTGGGACCACAAATTGTAAGATAGGGTTGGCACCGTAGGCTGCCAAATCTTCCATCAGCTCCTGATGGAGTACTTTGGGGGGGAAGTGGGTGGGCAAACCAGCAAACTGGACCACCAAGGTGGTGTCCATTGGGAGCCAGTTCTGAGTTGTTGGAAGGGAAATCTAATTGAATATTAGTAGCACTGTTGCCACAGTGGCTGCATCAGCTTCACAGGGGAAGCCAAGATCAAAGTACCCCTTATAGGGGCAGAAGTCAATGAAACAGGCTGGTGTCATCACCGCCTGAGCCATCTTGATAATGGCTTGGTCATTTTAGGGGAAGAATTTCCCATATTTGACCCATAAGGCCAAAACGCATGTTGCTCCAGGGGAGCACTAGGGGGCAGTGGGGCACTGCTTGGGTTCAGGTGAGATGGGTATCGAGATCCTTGGGAGGAACAAATCGTCCAAATGGTTTGGAATGACTGGGAAGCCAGTCTGAGCGCGTTTTCATGTTGGACAGAAAATGGAGGGAGGAGTTTCGCCGATGCCCCACGCTGGGACAGTTGGTGGGGGATCCAATGACATTGGAGCAAGACTTCAGTGTACAATTAAGTGTTTGCTTTTAATTTACCAAATTAATTTGCTTGGAAATTTATGCAAGCAGAGAGAGACTTAAATATATTATATTAGATATTAAATAAGTAAAAATGTAAAGGTCAACCATTAAAGGAGCAAATACTTTAACAGTGCCATATAAGAATAAAAGCAAATTTTAGCTTAAATTTAAATTAATTATTGATAATGGTTAAATTTATTTAGAATATTAAATCCTAGAAAAAACTAAGCATGATTTTGTCACCAATCTATCACTGTATAAGATAAGCAATATATATAGTATAGTAGATCAAGTAGAAAAGATCAAAACTTAACTTGAAATGATATTAACAAAAGTTTAGGATAATAGTTTATGCTGAAATCAAATTCTACTAAATTACTACTTTTATTAGATCATGCAAAAATATCAAAGCTTACCCTGATGATTTAGTAAACATAGATAATTATAATAGATTATGTTTAAATCAAAGTAATAAAATTAAAAGTATTCTAAGAAAAAATACATATTAAAAATATATCTACAACTACATCATATGGATGCTTAGATCAAAAATAAATAAATTACTACTTTATATTAGAGCAATTAAAATTATTAAAACAAACCCTGATAATGTTAGTAACCATAGATAATTATGTTAATTTATGCTGAAATCAAATCTAAAAAGTTTTAAACTTTTAAACTAATAAATTTTATTTGAGGTGGGCCAACCCAGGGATGATACTTCACCAATGATGGGAAGTGAAGAAAATGAGAAAGGAGGATAAAACCCAGAAAACCTCCATGGGTGGCATATGATAGTCCAGGAAAACCATGGACCACCTTTGCTATTTTCTATATCAGTTCAAAGCATTGGTGCACAAAACAAAACACAGTCATAATTGTCCCCTACCCAAAGTTCATCTACCAGGATTGAACTTGGTGAGGCAGTGGTAGAAGTCCATACTCTACCACTGAAGTATCCTCCCCTCAAATTATTAAGATTACTAAAGATATTACCAAGTAAGAAGCAAAACTCAACATAAAAATTTATTTGCAACTATTTCAGATGATTAAAGATGATCATACTAGAAACAAACATCTAGTGAAAAATTAATATAACCATCACAAAATCTTACCTTGAAAAGATACTGATGAACAAATAAATATAAGATGATGATACTGGAAACAAACTTCTAATGCTTCTATGAGTTAATAGCTAAAGGTAGTAAAAATAATTAACCCCACTAAAAGCTTACTTGTATTGGTCTCAATAACACACTTCAAATTTAAGAATGTCATTTGGGATCAAATATCTAATAAGACTACCAGCTAAAATCTACTTTTTACTGTTAAACTAATAAAGACAAAGATATATTGAAAGTTTTTCTTAAAGTAACCAAAGGCTATCAAGGTGCATAGCTTTGCGTTAAAATTATAGTTCTGCAATTTAAGCAAAAGTTGTTAGAAACCCAGCTTGTCAAGTCATGACCTGACTTCCTTTTTTAATATGCCAAGACTCACAAGGACATTCATGGCCCACAAGGAACTGCTGGTTTCAAAGGGCTCTGGCTGGGCTTTGGAGGGGGTGTTAGAGGCTCAAACCACAAAGAATTTTTTCCCATTTGCTATTTTAATTGTCAAAATAATTAAAAAGCTGTGCTTTAGGAAACATTGTTTTAAACTTAATGGGAAACTAAAGAAAAGGATAACCTTACACTCTACCATTAGCATGGTGTTGAGTCCTATGGTGAGTTGGGGAAAGCTGGTAAGCTGAACTAAGATATTGAGGAATGTTTATAATTTTAAATTCATTAGTTAACAGTTTCATACCCCAATTTCTCCTCGCTGATATCAGCTGATATTTTTAAGTTATTCCTAGAACGCTTTTCCAACTTCTGAATGTCCAAATTCACTTTTTTTGGAATGAGGTGTCAATTTTTGATCCCCATTTTTAACTTTTCTTTTCTATTTTTTTTTTTGCTTACATTGGCCTTGCTAGATAGGTTTTCCCCTCTCAGATTGAATTCTGGATGGACTATCAGTTGAGGGCTTGAAATGGGGAATGTGATGTGGGTACAGTTAATTTTTAAAGCCTTCACAAAGTTGCTTAATTTTAATCAATGAAAAAATTGCAAAGTTTGGTACTAGGATTTGTTTGGGTTGGGTATAAGTGTGAAAAGGGATGTGGTAAACAGGGAGGGGCAGCTGCTACCTGTAACAGACTGGTTCTTTCCAGTAATGGACAAAAGAATTGGGCAATACCAACCAGGTAATAGTCCACAAACTAGATAAAGCCCAAGATAGTGCTCTGAAAGTCCGCATTCCACTATAATAAGGTTGAAGCCATCCTTGGATAATGGTTAGGATAATACTTAATCCTAACAATGTTCCTTGACTTCAGGTGAGGACCAATAGAGAATCCCTTAAGTGACTGAGTTCAGTGTCCTGGGTTAAGGCATTCATCATAGTATACTACTCGATAAAATTAAAAATTAAAATAATTTTTATTAAGATGTTTATTGAGCCAACTGAGTAAGAACACAGAATTGAGGAATAAAATTCTACTCAATTCTTTTTTATAGTATGAAAATATTAATTTCTTAGACTCTTTAAGTCTTATGAAATTATTAGTCTGAAATAGTTGATAATTATGATTTTAAATATAGGATTAAATTATTAGATAATGGTTAAAAAATATGATAATTATCAGTGATTATTGACAATTAATAATCACTGTCAATAATCAAAATTTGGGAGGTCTATTTTTAGACCTGATGATCTTGTTTTGATTGAATTGATTTTTGGTAAAAATTTGGGACCCTTTTTATAGATTAATTTTGTATGCAAAATGGATGAATTACTCCATTTGCTTGAAAATTACTCCGTTTGGAACCCCTATAAATGGGGTTTTTTTGAGGCCTGCATTTGGAGGAAATCCAACATTATCATTAGATCAGTTATTATGTTTTTCAGACTTCTCAAACTTGGATTCATTGGATCCCTTGAGGTGGTACAAGGGCCTTCATTTAATATTAATTTTGCCCCAATTTGGTGGTTTTTCTCTTATTATTATCATTAAAATTATTGCTTTGTTTGTTATTATTAATTCTAATAATAACAATGTGATGGTCAGTATATCCTGTACCATCACACTACCCATCTCTCATCCAGGGTATGCCCTAATTCAGAGATTTATATGAGAGGCTGGGCCTAGGGTTTGAACCTTTTTGGTTCTAAAGGGGTGCATGCTCCTATCTAGCTTAATAGCTGGAGCTAAGATCCTTACAGGGATAATGAAAACAACTATTTATTAGATGAGTTACAAGATAACCAAAAACTATTAAAGTTCTTACCTTTGTGTTAAGGTTGTAATACTGCAATTTTCTGCAGTTTAAGTGGGTGTATAATCACTAAGAAAATTAGTACTATAAAATCCCTATATTTTTCATGATACCTAGGTTTATATATAGTAAAATTGGGTATGACTTACTTAAAATGCAATACCTAAATACATTTAAAATATTTATAAAGGCATTAAATAGGCAATCTAAATAAATAACACACTTTAATCTTATCAGTGGAGATTAAAGTAAATGCAATATAAATGGTTAAGAGTTTAGGTAAGTTTTTATAACTATAACTATCAAATTAACTGAATATCAAACTGCTCAGCTGTAAAAATATACTGATTACCATTAAAAATATATAGGATTGTAACTTCTTAAATATAAAGCTTTTTATTTTACTATGAAAAAATGGATGTACTAATTTAAATTCTTTTGCGGTAATGTGCACAATAACTCACTTAAGTTTTATCACAATCATATGAATGGTATAGGGGCGCATACATTACAAATAACATACAAAGAAACATTGATATATAGATAGATTATTATCATCAATAGTTCAACGCACACATTGAGCTGTGCAGTAAACCTTAGGAGTTATACAACAATGAAGAAGATAGATTGACAAAAAACTCATAAAAGATCAACTCTGCCAATACTAGTCTTTATCACTTCTGGATGCTATGGGACTTTTTTGGGTTATCTTCAACTCAGTAAAGATTTTTTTGAAATCACTTATCACCAATAGGAGTCTTTACCTTTACACCCTAATCTATGTACAAAAGCAATAGATAAAATTAGGACGTCAGGTTGGCAATCAGATGCTTCTACCAATATTGCCTTCCATCATCTAGGCATCCAGGTATAGATTTGTTAAATTGAATTATATAGAGATTATAATGGAAAATAATGCTCAGCTTGATAAAATTAGATATCCTGTTAACTCAGAATTGAAAGTTGAATTAAACTATAAATAGTGGTATCTCTAGCTATCCTTAAAGTAATGATGTAGTATCAAATAAGGCTAAATCACTATTATAATCCATACTATAACTCAGGTAAATTTTCTAGATTTTATGAGAAAACTTGTAAGCATCACTGATTAGCTATATGATATAAAATAAAACACCGACATTTTTGCACTTGATGCGAAGCTTAATAGTTATTATTACAAGCATCCTAAATTCATATCAATAATGCTACCACCTTGAGGAAACTTCTAATGAGACGTTAGGAAGCATAGAAAAGTTTATCAATATACTATTATATAAAACTTATAGTGAATATAAATTTACCTAAAAGGTCTAGGTTAATTAACCTCAGTTGGGTATATCTTATAGGGATATAACTACTAATTGAGTGCACAGACATGCAGTGGATTATTATAAGCAACTTATAGGATATGATATACCTAAGATAGATAGTTAGTCTATTGGCTCAATTGACAACCAAGTCTATTAATTTGAGGGGAGCGGGCTATCCCTGGTGGAATGAGCTTGGGTATACAATCTTGGGATATATATGCTTTATAGGAGCCTAAACTTTAGTTGAAAAACTACTGTCCAATTCAAAAATCTAGGTGCAAGTAAACTTTTTATTGAAAACGCTGAATCAAATATGGAGTTGATATTTGTAGGTTAAGAATCTTGATAACCTAAAATATAACTGGAGTATTAATGAATGTTTGTATAGATTGGTATAATTCTATCCGATTAGGTTAATCAGGAATCTGATTGGTATAGGAAATATAATTTATGAAAAGGATGCTTTTGATTCTTTTTAATAGTTAGTTGAAAATCAGATGTAGCCTTCTATTTGAGAAGGCATAACTTGCTAACGGATCAAAAGCTTATCAAATTTGGTGTTGAGGTGATGGCAAGCTCTAAATAGTTCAACCAAATCAAGCTAAGTGAATAATAAATTAAGGGTATAGCTTTACTTGATTAACGTCTCTGCACATTCAAACCTTCAATGGCTTCTTAACGCTAATTTAGAAACAATTAAATTGTTCCCTTGCCATTCAATATCTATATGTTCTCGCCACTTTCTAAAATTTAATCAAGTTGGATTTTCATCTTGTTCAATTTAGCCGTATAAGGAAAAGTTTGGTCAAGCTAAGTGTTTATTATAATAAAATCATATAATTTTTATTTGAGGTAGGTGACTATAGATGTAAGGTCATATATCTAACCTAAGGAAACTTATTGATGGCCGGCTAAAAGTCGAAATACAATTAAATTGAAAATTAATATTAGGATACAGTTATAGTAAGTGTCAGGGTAAATCCTGACATTAGTGGAATTCCTGAGATTATAGATGTTGTCAGTCAGATCAATATGATATGTGATGAAGTTAGATCAAATAATTGCATATTAAATTAATGATTGTAGTGAAAATATTCAATTAATCATTTAAATCACTTCATTTGAAATAGTATTCAGTCAATTAATCGCACCAAAACAAATTTATGATGAGACTGAGATGATTCCCACTGCCTTTCAAAATCACATGCAAGTTGCAATCCCATCAGCTCCAGAGAAGAATAGTGCACTGTTTAAAATCAATTAAGCTTAGGTAAGTCCAGGAAGTTGGATGGTATATAAAACCAAGGCATTCATTTAATTAATCTTTGCAGTCAATAAAACTATTCTTATAATGCAAATACTATTAAGTTTATTTACTAAGGTGTTATCATTACTGATCTATCACCCCAGCCTACAAGAAACTCCCTTCCAACTTTCTCCTTTTAAAGCCATGCCTTTAGGCAACTCCCATACTGGCTTACCCACCATTCCTTATACCTGGACACCTCTAGTATCCCTGTCATACTGGCCTAAACCCCTTGGTTATGCTAACTCATAGTTAGCTACCCCCAACCAGGTCAGTAGTACACCAGTTCCTGACAGTAAGGCATGATATGTATTTATTTGAGGCAAGCCAACCAGGGGACAGACTGTAAGGAGATTGTCTATAACTCTCCAGTTCCCAGCATGGTGGTGCTTGGTGCTCAGGCCCAACACCAGGTAACTAGCCATTAGTTCCAAAGGGATTAGAGACCAGCAGAGTTTGCTGGAGCAATAACCACTGAGGCATAATATTGATAATCTCATAATAAAACCCCATAGAAGGGCAACGTGGTGCACATATTGGACAGATCTAGGTGGCCCAGGTTGGAGGGATCCTGGGTGGACAAACAGTGCATGAGGTGAGAGTAGAATAGCACTTTCAATGGTGTGGGATCCACCAATGGATGCCACAGATAGTATATTAAAGTGAGATATTTACTTTTTGGTAAAAGTATAAAATAACACTCATTAAGTTTTTTTATGTTTTTTTATTATACAGGCAGGGCAAAACCAAAAAAGGTCCCTTTGTCAATACTAGCTTTACCTATTTAAACTAGTTTGATTTTTGAGACCAGGGATATTTGAGGCAAAATAATACAAAGCTCAGTCATCCAATTTAGGGAATATATGTTTTTGGCCTATCAGATCAAAGATAAAATTTTTTTGAGGCAAAACCAACCTGTGTGGTAACAATTTGATGTATTGTATCCAATCACCATTGAGTAAAATCTTTTCACCTCAGCAGTGGGCTGACTCATGTGGTAATAATTGGTTGATCCTTACCCTATCATCGTTGAGTAGAATTGTCGCACCTTGGGAGGGTTCAGATCTGAGTGGTAATGATTTGTTCATTTGCACCCAATCATCAACAGGTAGAATCTTTTCACCTTGTGGAGGTTTGTATCCATGCAATACTGAACACCTCAGATTTAGCTGAGAATTTGGAGTAATCCTAGTATTAGTT
>JAKSZP010004755.1:0-29211 GCA_022478985.1 Massospora cicadina
CATGGCCCTCTGGAACGTCACAGGCGCATTGCAAAGACCCTGAGGAATCATCATTGGTTGATATAGCCTCTGCGCAGTGATAATCACACATTTTTCTTGTTCTTCTCTTGGAAAATTGATTTGTCAATATCCCAATAATAGATCCATCACGGAGAAATACTTTGTTTCTCCCAATTGATCTAGCTCATTGTCAATTACTAATAGTGGGTACAAATCCTTCTTTGTATTCTTGTTCAGCTTCTGATATTCGATCACCACCCAGTTAGAACCATCCTTCTTCATGATAAAATTCGAAAATGCCCAGTGACTCAATGATGAAACTAGAAGCCCATGCTTCACTAGTTTGATGATTTCTTCATCCACTACTGCTTCATCTGCCTTCAACTGTTATATTGGTCTCATCCTAATTGGTAAATTTTCTCTGGTATCAACTTAGTGGATCACATCTCTCATACATCCCAAATTATGGTCATCCTGGGAGAATATGTCCTAATACTTGTCAAACAATTTGAGCACCACCTCTTGTGTCCTTCTGTTATATCAGCGAGTTGCTCTCAATCAACCATTAGATTAATACTCTGGGTTACCCTGGCCAATAATCCCATTTCATCAAGGGTCCCCAAATCGTGGAATATTTTCAGTTGGCTGTTGGGATTAAGTGACAAAAATGCAATGATCAGATTATTCTCAATCTTCATTGGTCTTTTGCTTAAATTCGCCAGGAGAACTCGAATTTCTCCGTGGTCCAGCTTTATTATTCCAGGAGCCCCCCAAGGCTCTACCCTGGACTTCTTCTAGGGGCTTCTGACCTCCACATACAGCAGCTCCAATATCTCTAATGTCAACTCCATGTTGACTTTATTTGTAATCCCAGCGGTATGATATTTGCATTATTGATCCTATGTGAAATTCCCCAATTTTCTAGGATCTCCATCGGTATCTCTCATCACTTCTGGCCAACTAGTTGGTATCAAATTGGGACAATGCCATTATTGTATATCAATTTGATGAAGTTATTTCTGCTACTCAGTGGAGCTTCCCCATCCTTTTGATAGACCAATGGTAACGTCTGACCCAATATGTCAATGCATTATCCTTGAAGTACATTTAACTCTGTACTTTTGTAGAATTTCCATCCTGATCAGAGTGTCATAGTTTTACTTGGCCAAAGCTATCGAGTGAGCAGACACCACCAAGGATCCAAATTGAATTGGTAGAGCGCTGTACGCTTCACATGAGATGATAGTATTCATCCCAGCTTCCTGTACTCTTTCTTGTGTTCCATGAGGCGAGATCTTCATCCACTTCACCAGCTTGGTCAAGACAATATTAATGGGCGCTCCACTGTCAACAATCTCCCTCAGCCATGCTTGATTTACTAGTATATCTATATACATACAGAGTATTGTAGGAGAGTATTTACTAAGTGTATATCAGCATTATTAGCCAAATCAAGGGTGTGAATGATTTGCGTCAATAAATCAGGGAATGATTTCTTGATCACAATGAGGGGGATTAGCAGGTTTGCCTCATCTAATCAAACTCCAGTCAATTCTTCAGGATTATCTGTGTCTCAAATCTTGTCCACAAGTTGTAGGACATATAGTCAAGAAACTTCTTTGATTATCTCAGGGTTGATCCCCTTCGCCCCTGATCTTGTTACCAAGTTCACATCCAATTTGACTACTTGATACATCTGATCTGTACATCTTCATCCATGAACAGATCACTGATGTCAATTTCATTGTTCATAATTTTGGAAGGAACAGGCCTCTCCACAACTCTATACTGTTCTTCATCTAGGCCAAGGGCCCTTTTCCTGACTCCTTTGCAATTGCAGACTCTTTTGCTTGGACCACGTTTATTTGATCCTTGGGTTTCTTGCAATGAACAGCAAAATGTACCTTTCCTCCGCACTGGTAACAAACTTTCTCCTTCTTTTCAGTTTAAAGTCTTTGAGCTTATTCCCCAGCATGGTTCAATTTTTTCATCTCCTTAGCGCCCTCATTCCCCTTCATGGGATTTTATAAATCGTACTGGTTTTGATTTAAAACTTCTTATTGTGGCATCAAAGGTAGCCCAAGATTTTCAAATTGTCTACGATCTGAGAGGTGGTAATTTTCTGTCACAAACATGGAAGACATCATTTGATGCAAATTGCGATAGTGTCAAAGGGTTTTTTGTAGTGCAATTCAGGTATCAAAATCATTTAGCACTTTTCTCCAACCAGGATTTGCAATTCCTAGTAGAAACAATTGGCAAAGCTTGCTAAAGATTCATCTTTATGGAATTGAATGCCTAAACTCTTGTTTGCTCTTTGACATGCTGTCAGGCTTCCAAATTCCTTCATAATGGCTGTTTTGGCCTCTGCATACAACCAGCTGCCCCCCTCTAGATGGGGAAAAACTAGGCTTTGACAATTTATATCTAGGCAATTCATCACCGTCAATGCCTTTTAATGATTGATGTATCCATACATTGTTATATTAAACAATTAGAAAAATGCTGGGGCATTATACTGATGGAAAGTCAACAATTTTGGTGTCGCTTTGAATTCCTCCAAGGTTTCTCTAGCCACCTCCCTTGGTTCAGCTATCTGGCTCACTTGGGGAGTAATTTCAGGCATTATCTCTGAAATAGTGGTGTAAGTTGGCAGCATGTTTCTTGGGGTAGTCTTTTTTCAACTAGTGTATGGGGAGTTCATTCTTTGGCGTTGGTCACTGCATATGGCTCACATTTGCAATTGTGAATCTTTGACTCATTGGCTTGTTCAATCAGCCACATAATATCCACACTGAATGCTCTTAAATGAACTTGATCCACTTCATGCTCCATTTTCATAAAAAAGACTTCTCAAATTAAGTCCCCTTTTGCTTCTTCAATGACGTTACTTTTCCAAGTAACTCATTTCTGAAACTTGCAACATTATTGACCCTTTCCTCCATCTTGGTAACTCTTTCCTATTAGACTGCATTTTCTTGATGATCCACTGAGTTCAGGGTGTTCTGGTTAATGGTTGCCAACTCCGTCCATAGTTTTCTTATTTCATCTTTATATGACATCTCAGTCCATTATCTTCTACTTAACTACACCCCTGTAGTGAGCACTAATTGTTAAAATTTATAGGGTTTCTGATTATCCTTTGTTGATAACACCTATAAATATACTAACTGAACAAAATTGGGTTGTTGTGAAATTCTCCGCATTGTTTGATAGTGAAATATAATAATTGATAATAGTATGGCGACTATTACTCATAGTTGAATGGAGTATTATTTTTCATTTAACGCTTGGCCAGTATTTCCATTCAAAATACTTATGATTTCTTGAATAGGGATTCGTTCCCTGGTAACACCTAAATTGAACTATGCTCAGATCCCTGTATAAAGTTTCTCTGTGACACACAGTTGGCAGAAATCCCCGATTAAATTCAGCTTCTCCTTTGGATCACCACTCAATTACTTATTCTTTATCCTAAAGAGTCTATCAATTAAAGCGCACAGCAATGTTTTCTATGAGAAATAATAGAACTTGAAATAGATTCTGAAAGTATACTAAGATAATACTCTGGTAATTGATCTGGTAATTAATGATGATTAATTTATTAGTGAATTATTTAGGGAATTTATAGTAGGGAATTCAGGGCTTAACCCTCAGTTGGCACCTCCTCGATGAAACAGCAGCTGTTGCCATTGAATTACTCATCCTCGTCTCATCAGTTATGGTCTTCCCCATCCTGGCTAGTATTACATCATTGGACATCCTTGAGACCAAAAACAGAAAGAGTCAGAAAACGTGTCCCTAACCTTTTCCTCTCAATCAAAGCAGACCAACCATATTTGGCAAGCGGACTGCTTAGGTAATGGGTCATGTTACCCATTAAGGTAGGTCACAAATGAATTAATTTATTTGCTAGTTGCAGGAAGCATCACTCGCCTTGCAAATTAATTCTTAAATTCCCAAAAGGTCAGTGATGAAACTTGACTGATCCCAATCTGTACACCTGATAGTTAATCAACTATCAGCTGCCCCTATTTTATCAGCAACTCTGCCTGACAAGATTTAATTATTCATCCAGTTCAATCCCTGTAGGATCCAACAAGGCAAGGAGCCTAAAATCCCCCTAATATAGTTACCCTAAAATCAGCTGTCAACTGATATCTAATTCACTTCGCATTAGGGAATTATCTCCTAGCAATCCCTGGTAATCTAGTCAGCTGGGAATACGAGCAAAAACCCCAAAATTTCTGAAGTTGCTGATTTATAAGAAAGATGGGGTGGCTTTTCTTTCATATAACAATAACATCAGTTACTGAGATTCAATTTGAGCAGATATATTTTGATAATCACATAGGTGAGATGAGCGAATTTTTTAAAACCCAACAAAATTGGGTGAAAGTCATAGCAGGCAATGGCCAAAACGGTGCACCCAAAGGCAAAAAACGCCCTGGAGGGGGACTGGGAGCCAACGCCGCCAAGAAACCTTAAACCCAAAGACCGCCTGGGTTTGTGGAATTTACAACAAAACAAAACCAATACATGGAGATACAGTACACGCAGCCCCTATCAAAAGTGGAACACGGGCTCCAACTTTTCTTAAAAGTCGATTCCCCAATTCTATGGGAGAAGGTAGATGAGGCACAGGTCTCCCTCTTTCTCCACGCAGTATACCTTACCACTCACACCATCCACACCATCCACTGTGGCTGGATCAATATGGGTTTCAAGACTGAAGAGGATGCAGATGCCGCAGCAAAAGTCTGTGTCAAAATAGCCCTCCCTGAGGGCAAACAAATTGTGTGCACCGCGCGCACCAGATGGAACAAAGCAAACACTTTGTTCATCACTTTCAAACTCGCTTCACACCAACCTCCTCTGCAAGTTAATTGAAGACGAACTCTGATTCAGCCTTCAAAGCTACGGAGAAATAAAAAAACTCAAACTACAGCATTTCCACCTGATTCCAAACCTGTGCACAGGAAAGGCAATTGCTGTAATTGACCTGGTCCCCAACGTGGCCAAAGATTTAACTAAAATCCCACGCACCACAATATTCCACCTCCCAGATGGGGGAGTGTCAAAACCTTTATGTGTCACACTGGAACGCGCACCCCCCATCTGCAACCATTGCGCCGCACTGGGGCACAAGGAGCATGCTTGCCCCATGAAAGAGAGCATCATGGCCCTGGACTTTTGTGATGACGCCATGGACAAAGATAAAGAGTCCTTTGGAAGAATGGTCGACGCCAACCACGCTTTCCTCTGGGGAGAGGATGGACACTACATCCTCATTGACCCAATCTCACCCAAAGTATGAAAACAGGTACAGAAGGCCCGCAATTAGGCAGCGACCAAGGCCACATTTTTCATGACCTCTTCCATCGATCCAAACCAAATCCAGATGGACAAAGAGGAAATTTGCTGAACCAGCCAATCAGAAACTAATTCCCTAGCTGGAGCAACCATGGAGAATGCAATCCAAACCAAACAGTCAGATTGGACAACCCACACAGAAAATTTTCTTAAGCTGACAGAATCACCATGTGATCCCAATAAAATAAACCTACTGGGACATTATGAATCCACTATGGATGCGCCAACTGGGCCCAGAGCGCCAAAATCAAACCCCAAAACATTGGGAACCAATCAGAGCACCAACTTGAATCAACCAAAATCACGTGCGCAAAAACTTAATATAATCCCCAATTCTAACAATATCCACATGAAATCATCACAAGGTAAGGAGCTGGAAGCCTCAGAGCAGACTGGCCCAATAACACAGAGCAAGTCCAAGGCAATGAGTGGGGGACTAGGGCCAGAAGGCCCACCCAACCGCTCCTGAGGCGCCACGGGTACCTCAGTGTCAATAGGGACACTAAATATCGCAGGAGCCAGGGCTCAATCACTCTGAGCCAAAAAACTGGACTTCCTGCACAAACCCCCAGTAGACATCTTGGACATCCAAGAGACCCACTGTCTACAGGGGGAAGAGGGATCCTGGGCGGTCAGAGTCTCACTGTCCCAGTCGATATGGATGTCCCACTGTGGGGTGGTCATCCATAATAATAACAAAAAATTAAAAATCCTCGAATCCTCATCACACTTAGATGGCTGCATCCTAATTTCAAGGATCGCAAACCAAGAGGCCACACTGTTGGTAGCCTGTATCTACACATCATGCACTGCGTCTGAGTGGAAACAATTACTTAAATCAATCCTGAAGCTCAACCTCCCACCAGACACTATCATGTTGGTCGATTTCAACTGTTAGGACAATCCCACTATGGACTGATGGCCCAACCCCAGGGGATACCCATCGGGACACTCTGAGTTTCGCTCAATGAAGGCATCCCTTGGTCTTTACAACACCCTCCCCCCTGGGCTCCACTCCTCCACCACATGACCTGCCCCAACATATGCGAGGGTACACTCATATCAATGAGCCACATCAACCACATCCTCATGCTGAAATCCTGTCACTCATTCATTACTAACTTCTCCATAAAAAATTAATTTCTCCAACCATTGTCTAGTTTCAGTGCATTTCACACCAACCAGGACTCAAATTTGGATGACGCCCTGGAGGAAGCTATACCAGGAGAATATAAAACTCCCTGAAATTTCCAAATGGGTTGAGCACAAAGCTAAAAACCCAAATTCTACTACCCCATTCACATCAGATCCCATCAAATCTTGGGAATATTTAAATCCAAAATAATAAACAAGAGCCGCCATATCGCTTCACACAAATACACTGCAGATACCGCCACAAGCAGATGAACCCTGGCGGAACTTGAACACCTTGAACTAAACCCCCAAAAACTGGATACAGCCCAAACTGGGGGTGCAAATGGGCTGCAATTTCCGCCCGGCTCAACGCCCTCATCAAAAAACACCAACGCAGAATAAAAGTATCATGGAAAGGTAAGCACATAAGAGAAGGCAAGACCTGCTCGGCATTCTTCTTCCGCCAATACCACTCCTGAGGCAACCTGCCTCAGTGCACACAAGCCCGCAAAGCTGATGAAACCATGGTAACTGACCCAACGGAGGTCAAGGCGGATATCCACCGCTATTACAGTGAACTTTACCGCAACAACCCACCTGATACCCAAAAAATAAAAAAATTTACACTCCGCTGGAATACAGAGGGCACCACCGGACTATAGTCTCATAAACCTGATAATGCAGGAGGAGCTCTGGAATATAGTCCGCGGTGCACCATGTAGGAAATGCCCAGGCCCTGATGGGGTACCCTACGAATTTTACAAAACATACTTTAAACAGATCGCCCACCTCCTCCTAGCATCTATGAATCAGTGCTTGCTGGAGACCCGTCTCCTCCCAGGAGGCCAGGACTCCTATGCCACTACCCTATCAAAAAGGTTACAGAATGGGCCTGGCCAACTGGCGCCTGATAGCACTTTCTAATACTGACACTAAACTACTCACAAAATTTCTAGCCACCAGACTGGGAGCACTAGCCTCAAAAGCCCTATCACCCAACCAATTTGGTTTTACACCAGGGCGCTCCATCTGGTATAAATACACTCCGTCGCTAATGTATGCCAATCCAAAGTTATGGGTACCCTTTTGTTCCTCAACCAGGAGAAGGTGTATGACCGCGTTAGCTGGCCATACCTAAAAGAGTGCCTACATGCTTTTAACCTCCCACCCATGTTCATCAACTGGGCAATGCTCCTCATGGAATCCGCATCTATGGCAGTATGTGGCCCTGGTTTCCTGGCCTACAGGATCACCCCATGCAGAGGGCTCAAGCAAGGGGACCCCCTCAGCCCAAAACTGTACAACTTCAGCTTTGACCCACTTCTCTGCATCACCAACTCACACCTCAGGGGCATAACTGCGCCAGGACAGCCCCCTGTTAAGATACTAACCTTTGCGGATGACTGTGTAACAGGTATAGCTGACAATAGTGATGCCTGACAGCTGGAGCGCACCCTAGAGGAATACTCCACAGTGAGCAGCATATTGCTTACTAAATGAAAAACTAAAAATTATTCTCCTCGGCTAGTACACTACCAACTGGACCACATCTTCCACCACACACAACCCAAGATGCAAAAACTTGCTCGCACTACCCTTTGCGTTACCAACACCACCACACCTGTCCGCCACCTTAGGATATGGTTGGAAACAGGTGGGTATGCAAGCAAGATGATCAAAAATAACCTGCTACAACGGATATCCAACAGAATTACCTCCCTCAAGGGTAGATCCCCTGGGTTAACGGGGCGAGTGGCAATTGCCAACTTGCTCATCCTCCCAATGCTGTGGTTCCTCACACATGAGATCCCCTTCTCCCCCACCTTTATAACATCAACCCGTGTGCTCATCCAGGGTTGGCTGTGGCCTGGATCCCACCTACCAGTCCAGGTTGAGATGCTGTATGGCTCACACTCCAGTGGGGTCATGGGCCTGTAGATTTCGAGTACCCTGCCAACTGCATCCTGGGCACCTGGATAGAGGAAGTGCTAACCCAGACCCCCTGCAACAGCACTGGTCCAGGGCAGCAAGGGCCAACTTCGTGCAAGCACTCAAAATACCCAACCCGCACCATCCTTCCAGCTTACTACCATACCTCAATAACCGCCCAAATGCAATGGGCCCACATGGACCCCCCCTCACTTTAAGCGCCTCCTCTGAACCATCCGCCGCATGGGATGGACTGTCGCTACCACCAGTACAGTGTTTGGAAAAGGGGACGACCCAGACCCCAAATTTGCGTTACAAAAACCAGAAGAACACCCCCACAGAGATATACTCACATTGACCCCATGTATCGCCAGAGTCAACTACCTAGACGTTTTGGATATCCCCTATGAACCTATCCAGCAAAAGGCAATATAGAGGATGACGCACCATCCACTCCTCCAGCTGAGGGTAAGGGCCAACACCTGGCGCTGCCAAAGAAAAAAATACAGAATGGCGGACCACTCCCACTCACTCTACGCAACCTGTGCAGAATGTGGAGGAGAGGGCTCCATACACCACCGCCTAGAAACCTGCCCCCCATCCAAAGCCATATGGCAAGAAGTTACACGCCAGCTCAAGATCCAGGACAGCCAGGATTTCTCTATCTTGAAGAGCCTCCTTGTGATCCGATTTTCATCCCCAATCCCATCCACTTGCGCACTCTATTGATACCCATTGCAATGTGGACGATCAACACTATTGCCTTGGATGCGTTTAAGGGCATGGTTCATACCATCCATGAGGTTGTCAATAGGTTCCACGTCCATTTACTGGAGCATTTCCAAGCATGGCTCAATGGGCATATGAGACCAAGACAGCAGAGACTCATAAACTCATGGTTCCCACTCTGGCTCCTTCACACGGACCCCTTCCTTCACACCTGCTCTATAGTGAGGGCAACCCCCTGGAATAGAGCACCATTTCCCCCACACCTGGCGGTCCTAGCCAGCAACAGGGGTAACCTGTGTACCCCAGGGTTCCCAGTCATATCTAGTCATTGCTTTTCTTCCCTCCCCCACCATTTCCACACACATATCAGTAAAACCATCACTTGGTTGGCTTGCCTCGGTTAAATAAATAAAAGAAAGATGGGGCGATTGAAGGAGGATTATTATTAATAGGAAGAAGCGAGTGGAGCAGAAGAGATCTGCTGTTATATTTATATAAAATAAATAGATTAGTGTGGCTGTAGCAATTGCTTCATATTCTATTATATATTTATGTTTGTCTCGTGGGCCAATGACCTCCATATCCTCCATCTGTTTCTCAGTGGTATTGTAAATTTATTGCGGGGAAGGCCAACCATGGGACGGACACTTCCAAATATGACTCAGGACAGATAAACTTAGTACCAGGGGAGGCACCCCAGAGAAGCGATGCTATCTCTTGTTGCCAGCGGGAACGCCACTTATGGGGAGGGGGAGGGAACGTGTGAAGGGGCTGTAGCCACTATTGAGCACGTGTGGAGGAACGGGTCTGATTTGATGAACCAGACTGGGAACCAGGAGGAGACCAGCTGTTGGCGACGCTGTGGGAGATATCCAAACATCCACGGTTGCAAGTGGTTTACCAAATGAGACTGGAATCTGTGGACAGCTTCTGGGAGGGTGGGGATGGAGCCAGCGATGGCATCCAAGACAATCGTGTGGATAGTCCACATGGCGATTGCAACCACCAGAGCACGGAGGGAGGGTGGGAGGGGGAGGCCATTGATGAAGCAAACATATCTCTTGACAGACTGAAGGGATGCGTTTGATACTGGCCTAGCAGACGTTGGACTTCGCGCCATATCACTTTAGAGGTGGAGCACTTCTCCAGGCGGTGGAACAGCGTTCCATACTGGCCACACACGACACAGGATGAGTGTAAAGTGTTAGAGCGCTCAGCTGTACGATACACCTGCCTCAGGCAGCGCCACACATGGGAGCGGACTTGAGGCTGCAACAGAGGATGGTGTGCGTATTTCCAGATAGTCTTTTGGGTCTCAGTGGAATAAGGGATGTCCATCATGTCCAGGTAGTCCACCCTGGATAGGACTTGGGGTCAAATGGGGATCACGCCATCATGGATGGGTAGCCCCTGTACCTCTTGTGTGAACTGAGGAGAGGGGCGGCCTCTTCGGGTTGTATGTCCACTAATACGAATTCTCCACTCTGCGCTTCGCATGTTGAGTAGGATTCGTTTGTAGTGGGTTTTGGTCCCGTGAGGACCTGTGGCCGATGTGTGTGATGCGAGGTATTTCATCAGGAGTGGGGGTTTGATGGATTGTTGAGGCCCAAGGCTCAGGAGAAGTTGGAGTGGCCGCGCGGGACCAGTGTTGGGATGGGAGTGTAGGAGCAGTGACGGCCGCGATCCAGGTGCCCAGGATCTTGGCAGCATGGGCTTTGAAGTCAAGCAGGCCCATGCCACCTTGATGATGAGGGCCAAACATGACCTCTAGCTGTACTGGTGGAGGGGCGGCCTGACCAAAGCCATCCTTGCAGCAAAGCATACAGGGATTTGAAGAAGCTTGGGGAGAAGGGGATGGCGTGGGCTCCGAACCAGACTTTGGATAGGAGCATAGAGTTGGCAAGAACAACCCTGCCAGTGAGGGTAGTAGGGTGGGCCCTGAGAGAGGCGATTCGCTTCGTCACGTTGTCCAGTATACGGCACTCCATTACTGCTGATGCGTATCCGCCTGCCTCTATCCACACGCCCAGATGGCGTACCGGTCCTATGGTAGGACGTGGCACAAAGGGGAGCACCAGTGGAGCGGTGTGTGTTGAGTTAGTAAGGCGTGGACGTGGGCGAGCAGATGGGCCAGGTTGGGAACACTTGCTGGGGGCCCAGCAGTTCTGAAACCGACCAAGGAGGATGATTTCGGTTTTGGAGGCGTTCAGTGCCGCGTTGCTTAACTGGGAATATTCCTGGATGAGGGCTTCAAGCGCGTGTGCATCTTTGTTATTAGACACCCCCACTACTCAATCATCTGTAAATTCCATCATCTTGACTGGGGTTTGGCCTGGCACATGGACCCCAGTGAGGTGGGCATTTCAAATTTTGCAGTAGCGGGTCAAGGCTGAAGTTGTATAAGAGTGGGCTGAGGGGGTCCCCTTGTCGCAGGCCCCTTTGAGGGCGGACTACTTCCGTTAGGAAGCCTGGGCCACTGCACTGCCATTGTTGCAGATTCCGTGAGCAGCATCACCCAGTTTATGAAGCGGGGGGGTAGGCGGAATTGATGGGGGCAGGCCCTTAGGTATTCCCAGTTTACTCTATCATAAGCCTTTTGTTAGTCCAAGAATACAAGTGCCTCAGAGGCTGTGGACTGACACACATTAGCCACAGAGTGCGCGTTATCCCAAATCGACTTTCTGGGGATGAAACCGAATTGTTCTGGGGAGATGGTGGCAGATGCTACAGTCCCTAAACGGTTAGCCATGATTTTGGTTAAAATTTTGGTGTCTGTGTTTGTTAGAGAAATGGGGCGCCAGTTGGCTAAGTCAAGCCTATCCCCTTTCTTGAAGAGTGTGACAGTAAAGGCCTCATGTCCTCCTGGTAGGAGGCGCATTTCCAACAGGCTTTGGTTGAGTGAGGCTAGCAGCAATGGGGATATATATTTAAAATATTTAATGTAGAACTCATATGGAATGCCATCCGGGCCTGGGCATCTTTGGTTTGGTGCTCCGCGAATGGCTGTCCATAATTCGTTTGGAGTAATTAAATTCATTATTTCCAGGTATCGGAAAATGGTGCGGATATGAGCTCAGTTGAGAAATTCCGCCAGTTCGGCTGGCTGAATTGGTTCAGCTCATTATAACTCAGAGTAATATCTTTGCATTTCGATTGCCACTTTGGCTGGTGTGTCCACAATGTAATTATCTGATCTTTGCACCTGTGTGCAGGCCACGCTCTGGCATGGTGCGAAATTTTTTTTAAAGAAGTATGCGGTGCACTTGTCACCTTTAGTGATGCGTGTGGCCCTGTATTGGACACAAAACCCAATGTTTGTGTTGTCTTTCGAGTGCGTTGAGGTGGGCGGCTGCCTCCGCCCACTTCCGGCCCCATGCAGGGCTATATCCTGTGGCTGGAATGTTGGACTCCAAGTGGGCCAATTCCACCAGCGCGCGCACTATAACTGCCGATGTGGCTTGTGAGCATCTGGGGGGAGAGATGGCGATAGTGGCGAATGGTGTCTTCTTTGAAAGTTGCCCATGTGGAAATGGGGTCTGCGCAAAATGGTGCAACAAACGATTTCGCCAAAGTTGCCTCTTCCACCCATGTGGAAAATCCTGGTGATGCAAGCTCGGGGGGGCGGATTTTGCACCAATGTGGGGCCTTTGCAACTGTGACAGGTAAGTGGTATGTTATCAAGACCATTCGGTGGTTGGAGATTTCCATTTTCATTGTTTTGAAGTGGGAGATGTGGGGTTGGAATTTCGCTGGCACTAGAATAAGGTCGATGCGGGTCATGGACCTTAATTGGCTGTTGTGGACGTGGGGATGCATCATGTTTTTGAGCAGTGGGGCATGTCATGGCAGCGCATCCATTAACCCAAGGGTGGCTTTTAAAATGCGTAGTTCTCTGTGACCCTGTGGGGCGTGGGGTGAGGGCGGCCACCGGTCTGTTGGTGAGGTTAGCCAACAGTTCATGTCACCAACTAGGAAAGAATTGGGGGGTAGCGGGAGGGATTTGACCGATGAGAAAAATTCCCAACGCTCATATGCACCGTTTGGGGTGTAAATGTTGACAATTGTGTGTGCAAGGTTGGCCCATGAGAAGGTGACAACGAGCACTCAGCCATTTAGGAATGTTTCTGAGGATGTAAATTTGAAAAAATTGTTTTTCCAAATTAGCACCCCACAGCGCTTTGGCCAAAAGGATAGGGATGGTAGGAGCATTGTTTTCCAAGCTTCCTCAGAACCTCGTGGACAGTGGGACTCCTGGATGGCCAGGATATCCACGGGTAAATTGTTTTGAAAAAACTCAGTTTCCTAGCCTGGGATGGGGAGGCCTTGAGTCCAGCAATATTCAGCGCCCCTAGAGTGAAGGTTTCCCCCATCGCACCTTAGGTGTGAGGGGGTGGGCCCCCAGGCCCACCAGCCTCTTCCAGATCCTCACGGGCTTTCACAGCAGCGTGGGTATTAGCAGCAATGCTATCAGGGTTTTTGTTAATTTTTGCAGAAAGAGTTGCGTTGGCTTTGGCCTTTGCTTTTTGTTTTGTGACGTTGGACGAATTTTTTGCGGTGTGGATAAGTTCAGTGCACCATCAAGTGGGGCAAAAAAAATTTTTTTGGTTGGGATAGGTCCCAAGTCAGTTTCAACTGGAGCTTGGGTGCAGCGATTGGGTGAAATCGAATCTCCCATCAGATCCTCAGATTGAGTGGCCCGCTCAGCATGGGCCTCCCAATCTGATTGGGTGATGGATTCCCAAGTTGCTTCCGCTGCGAAGGTCTCCATGTCCTCCTGGCGTTGTGAGTGTGGGATGGTGGTGGTGGCCTTGGCCGCTTCCTTGGCCGCGGCCCTACGGGCCTGCTTGGCCTTCTTCTGCTCCTGTGGGGAGATGGGCTTTACCAATAGGTAGCAGCCTTGTGCTCCCCACAGGAAAGCCTCCTTGGTGCTTGCGGTTGGTTCGTAGTGCGCCTCTCCACTGGCCATGGCTGCTGAGGGGTGCTCTTGGAATGTGACACCCTCCTTGATGGGGCATGCGTGCGCCTTATGGCTGAACGCATCACAGTGGGTGCAAATGGGGGGCGCGCTGTCCACGGTTACCTGGAATGGGTGGGTGGTATGCCCTGCGATATCAATAAAGGTGGAGTGCGGGATCTGGGTTAGGTCCTTTGAGATCTCCTCAGTTGGGGTCAGAACTGCGATGGCTTTGCCGGTGCACAGGTGTGGCATCAGCGTGAAACGTTGCATTTCGAAAGATTGTATTTCGCCATATATGGCGAGACCATCTTTCAGGTGTTGCTCCAAAATGTCACGTTTTATCATAGTAGGCAAAAAGTCAAACGTGAGGAAAATTTGGTTTGATTTTGTCCATCTGGTGCGTTTAAGTTTTGATAACCCATTGCCCTTTGGGGAGGTCAACCACTATGCGCACCGCTGCAGCCTCATCTGCTGCTATTTTGCTTTTGAAACCTAGGTCCAGCCAACCGTGCGACATGGAGTGAGGTGCAACGTACACCGCAGTTGGGAAAATTTTGTGTACATCTTCACAAAATTTTTCCCATAGGGCCATTTTTTGGATGTCCAGATACACACGGACTCCGAATTCCACCAATGAAAGTGGCTGGGAATGTGGCGTGTTGATGTACTGGTTGCATCGTGCTTGCCACGCGAGTATCTCCAGGGAAATTGTGACCGCCAGTTTTTTTAGATTTTTTTCTATTCCGCTGGATTCTCCGGGGCGTTTTCAAACGTTAGAGGCCGCGGGCCTTCCACCTGCTCATCTTGCCTTGCTTGCCCAACTGCTCCCATACATAGGCGCAGACTAATCCCCTCTATGAGATTATCAAACTAGATTTAGTCTTGAATTGAATAGGTTGCAAAAGTGTTTGCAATGAGAAAGAAAAGTTTTCTCTCAGTGGTATTGACCCTGTGCAAAAACCTTTATCAATCTCAATGATATTGTAAAATTATAACAGTGGCACTCACTACATGGGGCCCATTGATCAACCACAAATAAAAATTAAAATTATCAGCTGCCAGCCATGTCACATCAGGCTTTCTTTGATGGGGAATATCCATGACATACTGCACCAGGTGAATAGCAGAACTCAAACTTGCTTTAGACATTGTACTCAAAAAGCAGGATGAGCTCCTTCAGAAGTGGAATGACGTTATAAACCAGCTTGACAAAACGTTTAATCAAATGCAAATGCTTGGACAAAACAAGCAATTTGCTAATCACTTGGAAGGTACTACTGAATGACTTCATAGTACAGAGAGGAAGTTTGATGGTACCTCCCAGACCCCTCATTGGGAAGTGGATGAGCACCAAGGGGCTGCTCGGGGAGAATTTTATTATTTATTCGAGGCAAGCTGACCAGGGGATGGACATTACCAAAAGAAAGAAAGTAAACATTGACATGAAACCTAAGCAAGGTCAACTCCGTTGTAGAAAATTTTCCACTTCTGGATTGGGACTTGAATTTTTCTGGTTACATCATGGGTAAGGATTTCATGTTAATAGGCCTACTAACCTCCAATAGCTTTCTTTGGCTGGCACCCCATTAATGTGTGAAGGGTGGAAATCAAACCTGCAACCTTCAGGTTAGTAGCCATATGCCCTACCAACTCGCCTTCCACCCCCTTGCCTGGAGAGAATTTTCATTATGAGAAATATGACACAGGCATTAGCCACTACCCCCAGGATGGCAGCTCTGGATATGTTATAAATTGGAAAGCCAATTACCCCAGGTGATGTCTGTACTGCCCACTGAAGAGCCCTGCCCAACCTCTGAATCAGCAGACAAGCCTACACCGCTGGGCCAGCTCCTCAGCGAGAGACCACTTATGGGTCTTGACCCATTCCTCTCTACATCCAAAAAGGCTGCAGTTATGAGCGAGAGGAGGAGCTCTGTATCAATAATCTGCCAATGTTTGATTGAAATAGGAATATCCACAGCTTCTTTAAATTATTTGAGTTAACAGTGGAATGTGCCTCAGATCAGCATAAAGCAAGACTGTTAATATATGCTTAGAATGTGAGAGTGCGATCAAGCCACCTGATTCCTTCAAAGCAGCTCTGTTACATACCAAGAAAAGAAGGATACGATGCTGTGGCTGTTTGGGGGTACCACAAAGATGTCACAGCAAAAGGCTGAATTTTGACTTTGAAATTTTTTCATAATGATATCCTTACTGTTTTTGCTGACCGTTTTATGGTGTAAGCCCATGTACTAATTGGGGCAGGGACTTTATCTGAGTCTGCTGTGTGCAACGCAATGACCTCCACAGTGAAGCCATACTTTAATCTTTACAATGTCAAGACCCCAATTTTGGATGATGATGATGTCCCCCTGCTCAAAATTGTTCAATTTTTGCGTCATCTATCTTCTACCTTCCCTATGCCCAATACTGAGCAGAAACAGGAATACGCTGTTGCTGGACCTTCTTATTTGGGGAAATTCACTATCCTGTTTATATTCCGCCTAGTAACCCCCAACCTTAATATAATCATGCACCTCGCCCTCAGCTAAGTTATACCCAGCAGTTTGACTTTCGCTCTGGCCTTGCTTATGAAATTTTTCAGCAGCTTAACTACCAACCTGGACCTAGTTACACCAATTGCCAGCAATTGTCCTATTAATCTAGCCCTGGTTATGCTGATTGTCAACAATCAAACTATTGCCCAGTCCCTCTTATGAGAACCAAAAACATGGTCCCTACAGAGTTAATTTCTTTGAATGCATTTGCCTTGGCCACCTTGCATGAAGTTGACCTAACTATCAAGTTAACTACGTGCAACAGGATCAATACTACCAGGGAAAAGATGGAGCGGAGTAGAGATGTGACTCTCTACCTCCACTATCCCAACACCAAACTCCCACCTGAAACTATAGTAGTATATCCAGCGGAAGTCCGTTAATATGATGATGGGTTTTTATATTAACAACTGGTTGGAGGAGTGAACGTACTGACTTGGGCGTAAGCTAAGGCTGTGGCGGATGAAGGACCTCAGGAGCAACTGAAGCCGTATGCCTGTCAAATGTTCAACCAAGCTTTTCAGACAACCTGGATCCAGCCGCAGATGCACTTCCCTGAAAGGCTTAAACGTCACCCTTCTGGTAGACAGCAATATTGAAGAATACCCCAAAATTGGTGAAGGGAATATGAGTAGCCTTGGGGTTAAGAGCCATAAATGTCCACGTATTAAGCAGTCAATATTCTTCTTATTCTGAGTTTACATACTTTGAAATTTTTGAAGCAAAAATAGAGTTCAAGCTATAATAGATATGGGCGCTCCAGTCAACATAGTTTCCACCAAGCTGGTGGCAAAGTTGAAATTAAAACCTGATGTTTTACATTGAAGGTGTATGGGACTCCTGGAGCGGAAAGAACAGTCTTTGAGTGAGCTTACAGAGTGCTACATTTGGGGTTTGGGTCAGATGTCATGGTAGCCCCAGCAATGGTGCTACCAAACAATATACATGACCTGCTAATTGGAACTGCTTTCATGCAACGCTTCAGAGCTGTCATTGAATGACTGCAAAGACCTTCAAAATTCTGTTGAAGTAGATCCCAATTTAATTTTACCTCCACAGAGTGCCAAAGAATCCGGTGCACATGAGGCATATCAAGTTTGTTTATTGTGATTAAGTGATTCTGGTCACTACCGTCAACTAAAGATCAAGACCTTAGCCCTTCCCAGCAAATATACGAGCATCAAGGGCTGCCGCTTAGAGCTGCTGAACTGTATCCATTCCTTCTTGACATCAAGTCATAGTGAGCGCTGAGTTAGAGGTGGAAGTGACAGATGGACTCTATGGGCGGTCATTAGGTCTTATCAGCAAACTTGGCTTGAGCCTCATGTGGCTCCAGGAATTATACTCTCAGGACACGGGGAGATCAAGGCCTTGTTAGCGAATCTCCAGAATAAACTATTGCAAATTCGTTGGCATCAAATAATGGCATATCTACACTTGACCCCAGTTGAGGAGGTCCTTAAGGTTTATGAGTTTAGTCATTGGTTGAATTTGTCTAACCGTTAAGCTACAGCCCAACGTAATGACTGAGATATAACAGGAGAATTTTATAGGGATACTTGAAGAACTAAAAAACCAAGTGATAGCTTTATTTCAGAAGTATAAAGAGACTTTTGCCATTGATGACCACAATTTAGGGTGCGCTCAGGGGGTGGTCCATTGATTTACACTGGAGATCATCCTCACATCAGTCTCAGCTGATCCACCGATCTAGGGCAGCTGAAGAATTTGTCACCGAGGAAAATGATAAGCTACTGGAGCAAGTAATTCTTGAACCACCCATAAGTCTGTGGTCTTCGCCCGTTCTGATTTTAACAAAGAAGGATGGTACCAACTGGGTGGTGATAGACTACTGGAAGCCCAACAGTATTACTAAGAAGGACTCTAATTCCTTGCTTCAGATTGGCAATGTGTTGGATTAGTTAGGAGGAGCTTGCTATTTCTTGGCAATGGATATGATATTAGGTTACTGGCAAATTGAGTTGCCCATGGCTGAACAGGAGAAATGCGCTGCAATCACATCCAAGAGGCTTTTCCAACAGACTTGTATGCCTCAAGGGATATGTAACGCCCTGATTATGTTTTCAACGATCTATGGAAGCTATCCTTGGTGTCTGAAGCTATTGTGTTTCCTTGTGTACCTTGATGACATCATTTTTTTTCTCCCAAATCTTTTCTGAGCACCTTGATCATCTAGAAGAGGTATTCCACCATCTCTCTGAGGCAAACATCAAGATTGAGTCTTGTAATTGTAACTTCTTTGAGGACAAGCTGTAATACATGGGGTTTGTGATAGACTCTAAGGGGCTGAAACCAAAGCTGGCTAAGGTGGAGGCCATATAAAAAATGACTAAACTAAACAGTAAGCACAACATACAGGTATTTTTGGGAATGGTCAACTACTATTGGCACTTCATCCCTAACTTCAGCTGTATTGGGGGGCGCTATTTGAGTTGTTAAAAAAGGATTTTGTGTTTGAATGGATGGATCGCCGTCAATGCTCCTTTGACATACTTTAGAAAGCGCTGATTTGTGCGCCAGTGCTATTTTATATGAGCTCCAATAAAGAGTTTATTGTCCAGATGGATGTGTCCCTTTCTGCTGTAGGGGAGGTCCTATCTTAAAAATATGACGAGGGGGAGAAGCACCCAGTGGCATATTGCAGCCAAAGACTGAATTGCCATGAGCGTTGTTATACCATGACTAAGCAGGAGTGCTTAGCAGTAATATATGCATATAAGCAATCTAGGTAAAATTTCATGGGGTGAAGTTCAAAGTTGTGAGGAGCATGCTTCATTACTCTGGTTTTAGAACTTCAAGGAGCCTGAAGGGCTTAGCACGATGGGCCCTCAAATTTAAGCATATGACTTCGAGATCCTTCACTGACCAGGAGAAAAACACCATAACGCTGACTGCTTATCTAGATTTCCAACCAATGCCGTTATGGTAATCTCAGTGATGTGATGTATTATAAGATGCACAGCAGAAAATATTATAACAAACCGTCTCAAGTGATAAAGGCTCTAAATGAGATGCAACTTAATAATTTTCAGCAGAATGGGTAATTGTACAAATGGATTGAAGCTCTATAGTGAACTTCCTACGACCTTTGGCATGGCACAGCATTATTATGAGTGCACATAAGGTAGTTGGACATGGTGGAGTTCACAAGATGTTGGAATTGTATTGCCTCAGTAAACACAGTGAAAGCATGAACTTGATTTACTTGAAACGATCTCCTGCTACCACCAGTGCCAAGTGGAAAAGCCATTCTGCCAGAAAACCTCATACCGCTTAGTGAAACTGAATTTTGCTTGGCATACAGTTTCCATTGATGTTATTGGCCCCCTGCCAACAGGAGCTAGTTGATCTAAATGCATTCTGGTGGCGATTGACCACTTGACCATGTTAGTTGAAGCCAAGGAAATATGGGATTTGTGGCGGTCACAGTGGATAAGTTCATAATGGAAAGTATTATCCAGCGACGCTACTTTCCTCAGTTCACCCTTAAAAATAATTGTACTAATTTCAAATCCCACGTTTTTCCAAAGCTTTATAGGCTTATGGCCATCTGCAGGGTTCTAATTACCCTATGCCACTCTGAGTCTAATGGGATGGTTGAGCGAGTTATTGGGACTTTAGTGAACATAATCCATAAACTGGTAGCAGATTAACCTTCAGATTAGAGTTTCCCTCCTTTCCATCACCATCTTTACTTATAACATTAGCTATCATTCCGCCATGTGGAAGAGCCCTTTTAATTACTGTATGGATGGCACCCTGATCTTCCAGTGCAGCTCTATGACTGCATAAAAGATACCAGCGGAATGTTTCCCCAACTTTATTTGACACCCTAGAAAACACGTTAATCATATTGCAAACTGAGGTGTACTCATTCAGCTTAGTCAAGAAAAAAAAGAATCAGGTTGTTTATAAGGTACAGCGTGGCGGGCTAGCTCAGTTCTAAAATGGAAATATGGGTTATATTCCATGACCAACATGGGTTTAGTCAGAAGCACAAATTGGCCAGTATATGGATTGGTCTATTTGAAATTATTAAGAAAACAGATTTCAACAACTTTACTATCAAGGGCACCACAAAATGGTTAGATTATTAACTCTATGCATGCAAGGTTCCTCTGGGTGTATAAATAGTAGGATACTTATTGCCCAGTCAAGCGGGAGTAGTGTTGAGATCCTAATATGACTGGATGATAAGGCCAAAATAGCCATGGTGAATTGGCTATAATTTGATAACCTTAATTTATAGTTATGATTATTTGAGCGCCTTGAGATGAGGCAATTTTGGGTTGGGAAGGAAAATTATTAGATCATCACTAAATAAGGCAATAATGCAATATTGACACTTGACAAATATTGAATAGATCGCCTCAAAACTAAAATGATAGGAAATTTGAGAATACCAAGCCTTCTTTCCGCTTAGGTAACTTTCTGAGCAAAATTACACAAATTAATAAAACAAATCTAAATTGATAGTTGTAGTTTTGCTCTGATGTCCTCAGATTCTCCACTGGCTGCTCCAGTGTGGGGCAGTGGCGAAACTCCCCCACCATTTTCTGTCTGGCAGGAAAATGTGCTAGGACTGGTTCACCCAGTCATTTCAAACCCATGGGACAATTCATTCCTCCCAAGGACCTCGACGCCCACCTTTCTCATACCCAAGCAGCACCTCGCTGCCCCCTGGTGCTCCCCCAGAGCAGCATGCACTATGGCCTAAGGGTCATAGATTTCCACCCCTACAAGGGGTATTTTGACCTCAGCATCACCTGTGAAGCTGACGCTGCCACTGCAGCAACTGTGCCCCTGGTTTTCCAGTGTACCCCTCTCACCACAACTCAGACCTGGCTCCAAGCAGACACCACTTTGGTGGTCCAGTTTGCTGGTTTGCCCACCCACCTCCCCCTGAAGTGCTCCATCAGGAGCTGATGGATGGTTTGGAAGCCTATAACTCCAACTCCATCTTACAATTTGTGGTCCCATTTGGGGCCACACGACTTGCTGGGCCTTAGGCATATGCTACGATCTATCCTTAAATTTAGTAAAATCGCTGTGTCAATTCCCCCTCACACCATTATTCCTTCAGCACCTGACTATCTGTTTTGGGCCCGCATTGAGGGCGTGCAGATGATCTGTCCATCATTTTTTGAGTTTGACTACTTGAAACACAAGTGCCCCTCCTTAGCCACTTCCAATGGATCAGATGACTCATCCACCGGCCTCCAATCTGCCGCCCACCCCATACAAGTTCCAGTATGGGGCACAAACCTACCTCCCCCTCCCCCAAAACTGGAAGCTGCAGCTTCACCTGCAGCCACCAATCAGCCTCCACTTCACCCCAATGTCACAAATGATTCCTCCAATCAAGCATTGGATTGGATCCCAGTTTGATCCCATGCTTCTCAAATAAATCAACCAAAGTTCAATCATACACCAATACCCTAATTTGATTCAACCAAAACCCATGGGAGTTATTGGCTAAATTGATGAATCAGAAAGCTCATTGAATTTTCATTTCTGCAAACTGAGCGGTTCATTAATGCAGAATGGGACGCCAAATACCCCCCTCAACTATATACCCCACAGCCAAATGTTGAATCATTTTACAGTGATCACCAGCTTGCAGTCAAAGCGGCTGCAACACCAGATTGTTGCCCCCTTCATAAAGCTGTCACCAAATCAGTGGCGATGCTCACAGGAGGAATTTCACCTCCTGTTATCCCTGAAAGTCTTACTCAAAAAAGTAAAATCACAGTAAAACAGTTTTACAAAATGTTAATGATGCTATCCAGAATGTGGAAACTATATCACGGAACCCAAAAGCTAAAATTACCTGAACCAACATCGCCACATTCATTAAACTCCCAGATGCACGCATTAAAGCTGAAAAAGCTCTAACTGAATATATCAGTGCCATTTACCTAGCTGGCTATTCCTTGAAATACCAATTTTTAGCAATATTGAACACATGCTGCAGAGGCCCCAACGCCCTTACTGTCTGCCTTAACACGCACTCTACTATGGGAGGAAGAAGCTGCTGCCAAAGATGAGCCCCCCTGATCACCCATCCCCTTCCGCCATGGATGGGCTAAGCAGTTTCCACTGCCCACCTGGTTGGTTGTTTGCTTGAAGTGTTCACTCAATCCACTCATTTTGGGCGTTTTGTTTAAACCAATTAGTTAGATTTTTAGTTTAGTTTTAGTTTTAGTTTCAGTAATGTCCATCCCCTGGTCGGCTTACCTCAAATAAATATAAGAAAATTTGAGTATACCATACTCTGCTGGACAAAATAAATATATGGCGTAACTGAATAGTCTAAGCCAAGGGAGCGGTATCATCTGAAGCTGCTAATGTATATGCGAGATGGGGAACTTTAAGAAGAAGGATTAATAATAGGATTGGGAGAGTGAAGAAGAAAGGATCTGCTTATATTAAATAAATTAAGTATTGTGGTTGGAGCTAGTTAATTCATACTTTTATTACATCTTTTTTTGTTCAGAGGACCAAAGATCCTCAATTTGTCCATCCATTGTTTAGCAGGTTTTGCCTGTGTGACCCTTATGGCATATCCCAATGGTGTTTATAAATAGTATAACAATTAGTATCTGCCCTTAGGAAATCAAAGTGCTTCTGGCCAACCTTCAGAAGGAACCTACCAAAGTCCAGAGGCATCAGGTGGTTGCTTATCTACAACTGACCCCAATTGATGAGGTCCTTAAGCTTCACAAACTTGGCTCATTGGAAGATCTTGACCTTTTTTAGCACTAGTGTGCCCAACCCAAAAGGGAGATCCACCACACATCTTTATTTGCAAACGGGCCAAACAAAGAGATTATCATGAATAAAATGTTACAAATATGGCACCTCAGATAACAGCCTAAGAAGCCGTATCAGAAAGTGAGAAAGCTTTTGGGAAACTTTTGTCCAGCGCCCGCTTTAGCTGATAGACCATGGTAGACAATATCAGGGTAGGAGCATCAGCAACATATGGTATAAGGGGGTATAATTATGGGTTTTCTTTATTAATGAGGCTGGCAGTGTCCATTGCCTCAATGTCTTGAGCAAGTTATAATCAACTAAAGTAATTAGAGCAGACACACAAGGGTATGACTTGATGCACCAGCAGGTTTCAGGACAATTTGTGGTCAAAAAGAGAAGTTTTTGCTGCATTGATGCAAGTGAGGCTCGCACCAAAAGCAAGCACCTCAAGTTCATACTTCGCACCCTTCTCAAAATCATGGGGAAAATTGGAGAAAGGATTAACCTCAACAAGGGGCTCTATCGCCCCATGAAGTTGCTGCAAAGTAGGGTGTTAGCAGGGAAAGCTGAAGCCTCAACTGACATTTTATTAAAAATTTTATAAACTAGAAAACCATATAGAGGGCAAAAAAGTGGGGATGAAAATCTGGAAGGTCAACAAAGAACTCCTCCAAAGCAAAATATGGCTATACATGTTACAGCCATACGTCCTAATCAATCTATTTGAAAGCCTTTAATGGATTGGATTCAGCCAGCACTGGGACATCCGCCAGAATTGGGCAGTGGCAGGAGCTGATTGGCCACATGCTGTTGACCATGGCAGCTCAGCTGAAACTGATTCATCCATTGTCTCAGGATTCTATAATCCGGTCAAATTATCATTATGATTTTTAAACTTTTGTTTTTTGTTTGGCTGCCATTTTTGGAACAGTGCAAAATTTCCCCAAGCTTGGGGTTGGGAAGATTGATCCACATTTGAAAAATTGGGGCAAAATGACCACCAGCCCAACGCCTGAGGGAGGAGTGGTGGAAGCGGCAGAAGCAGAAACTGTGGGGCACTTGTGCTTCAAATGGTCAAGATCAAAGCAAAAGGGGCAAATGGCGCAGCCATTTTTGATGCGCACCTAGAATGGGTGATCAGGGGCAGACCTGATCACAGTGCAAGGGGAACTGTAAGATGAAAATTGCAATGAAATGGGCGGATCATTAAAAAAGGAGTGAGGCCCTGTCAGATGGCCCGCCCCATTTTTAACCACAAAAATTGAACATGGGGTCTGTGCCATAAATAGCCAAACCCTCCATAAGCTCATGGCAGAGGCATATAGGAGAGAGATGAGAGGGCAACCCAGCAAACTGGATCATCAAAGTGGCCTCATATGGGAGCCAGGTTCAAATGGTGGGGTGGAATTTTTAAAAATAATTGAAGCTTGGCTGTTGCCACTGCATCAGCTTCAAAACGGAAGTAAGACCAAAGTACCCCTTAAAGAGGCAGAAGTCAATATAGCAGGCGGGTTGAAAACCGCTGTGGCCATCTTGGTGATGGCTGCACTTGTATATAGAAAGAGATTTCCATATTTGACCCATAGGCCAAAATGCAAATTGCTCCGTGGGAGCACTAAAGGGCTCTGGAGCACCGCTTGGGAGCTTGCAAGGTGGTGGGCCAAGCCCTAAGGGGGCATACCACCTGGTAGCATTAAGAGGGCTAGCAGAGCCAGCCTGGGTGTGCTTTGGCGGTGGCTGAAAGACACCAGATGGTGTTGCACCAAAGCCACAGGCTGGGGCAGCAGGCATTGATTGCATTGACATTAATAAAGTTTTAGCTCAATTGAGCGGTTGTTTTTTGTATTTTTTTAAAAAATCTAAATTTGGTTGCAATTTAGTTATTAAAGTAAAAGAGAAATTGGGAAACTTGTCCTCCCCACCAAAAACTCAGCCAGCATACTGGTAGTGGTTCTACATGAAGCTTCAATGGGGCTATTAGAAGATTAACAAGATTGGGATATAACATTATTTTAAAAAGTATTGTGAAATATTTGCATCACACAACCACAAGTTGGGCTGCGCTCATGGCGTTGTCCATTAAGTAAATGCCAGGGACCACCCTCCTATTTGATCTCAGCCAATACGCCACTCAAGGACTGCAGAAGAGTTAGTTATTAATGAAATAGGGAAGATGTTGGAGAAGGGTATGCTTGAGCCATCAAAAAGTCCTTGGGCTTCACCTGCATTAATTATGAAAAGGAAGGATGGCACTAACTGGTTAATGATCAACTATCAGAAACTTAACAGCATCGCTAAAAAGGATTTGTATCCGCTGCCCATAATCAATTATGCCTTAGACCATCTGGGCGGGTCTCTTTATTTTTTAGCTATGGACCAATCTCAGGGTACTGGAAGATCATGTTGCCTATGGTGAAATGAGAGAAGTGTTCTATGATCACTTTCAGAAGGTTATTACAGCCCACTTGTTTGCCTCAAGGCTTATATATTGCCTTAGCTACGTTTCAAAGGCCCATGGACATTATCCTGGGTGATCTCAAGCTGTCATGCGTCCTTGTCTACCTTGATGACATCAACCATTTTTCAAAAATGTTTTTAGCGCCCAGAGCACCTGGAGGAAGTATTCTGCCAGCTTTCAGAGGCTAACATTATAATCTAGCTCCAAAAATGTCATTTTTTAAAGATTAACTGTAATATCTTGGGTTTATGATATACGCCAGAGGTCTTCAACTGCAACTGGATAAAGTAAAAGCCATTAGGAAGTTTTGTACCCAGATTAACTGGGATGTCCAAATCATTTTGGACATGGTTGGGTACTACTGCCATTTTTTCCCAATTTTGGCTGTATCAGGACCCCGCTCATTGAGCTTTTGAAGAAGGACGCCACCCTCAAGTGGATGGAAAGATGTCAGAGCTCTGACGCTCTTCAAATGGCGCTTATCAGCACTATGGTGCTGCAGTATCTGAACTTCAAAAAGAGAAAATTATTTAGACAGACGCTTCTCTTTTTGCTGTGGTAGAAAGCTTGTTGCAGCAGGACGACTATGGTTTGGAGCATCCCATCACTAATTGAAGCCAAAGTTTAAACTTTCACAAGCAGACTTATACTGTGACTGAATGGGAGTGACTAGAAGCAATCTATGCATACAAGCAGTTTCAGGTATATCTCCATGGAAAAAGTTTAAAGTCATGACTGATCACGCTTTGTTATGCTGGTTACAAAATCGATGGGAGCCATAGAGGCGCCTTGCATGGTGGCTCAAGCTTCAAGCATATAATTTTGAGATAATCCACCATCCAGGTGCAAAGCACCATATTGCAGAAAGTCTATTGCACTTACCAACAATCGCTATCACGGTGAATCTTGCTGATATAATGCACAAGAAAATGATCAGCGACAAATCTGCAGATAAGTCACCTCAAAGATATCCAAGCTGTATGGTGTCAGGAAATTTGTTATGACTGGATGATAAACCTATAGTATGATAGCGGATCATTAGTTGTTCGCCAGAATTGAGTTAAGAATATTTATTGAATTTATATAATTCAAGTTGATTTGACGCTAAGCAATTTTACTTGGCCAAAATATGGGAATTCAGCTGAAGCACCCAATGATGAGATGAGTTTGAGGAAATTGGTAAATCTGAGTAGCTGAGAGGATGGGTCAGAGAGTGACCAAAAAGATGAGCATAAGATGGTAAACGAAGGAATAAGAGAGGGAGTTGTTGTTGGTAGCTGTAGAGCAATTCTGCAGGCTAAAATTTTAAAAGAAATGAAAGGTAGAAGGATTCTGCCTTATATAAAAGATTTTGGTTCTCAGAGATCTTAGTCTCCATTTTAATAATTATTTTATTATTTGAGGGACTGCAATTTTCATATTGCTCTTACATTGTATCAGTGGGTGTTGTCTTCTGTACAACACTCTCTGGATTGTATTCCGTTACGCCAAATTTCTAACAGTGGTGCTCACTACAGGGGTCCAGTAATTCAGCCACCTAATCAAGTTCTTCTGTCTGTACCAATAACAGAAATATCTAAAGCTGATATAAACCATCTTTTTCCATTTAGTTGGCGCATTACAATGAACTTAAAATTGTCATGGACACCTTATTCTGAACCAACTATTATCTGCGTTTTGAGTATAAAGCCATGGTGGATCAGATTGTAGCATTGTTTGTGATCTACGTAACCTTGACCTGCATAACAAATTATTAGCAGACCTTCTCGTCAGCATGGTCAACTGGATGCAGCGCATTGAACAGAGAATGGATGAGGGGCCTTCCTACTGTAATTTCCAATACAGATCCAGCGACCAACAAGAGGACAACAGTGAAGACCAGGGGCGCTGTGATAAGGTGTAGCTGAGGGAGTGGCATAAGATCTCTTCGCCACCCAATCTGGCTGTGGAAGTCAGTTCTCTTATTTTAGTGGACCCAAAATAATTTCGCCTCATCAGAAAGAGTTCCTCACGTATTTGTGGTGTTGTTGAATGAGAAAGCCCATACTGTAATCATTTTAGTGGATACGCTGAGTTTTTATTTTCTTCTGTGCCCTCCTCTTGCTGAGAGTCAAGTTATTCCAAACGGGAAGTGCCCCAGTTCGCCTCAAGAGCTTATAGTTTTTATTGTGATGAGGTTGTGTGCATCATTAAGTTGCTCCATTTAATTTGAATGGTAACATGCATGGGTTCTTTAAGCGTTTTTAATTTGACGTGGAGAAATCTTTAGACCGCTGTAAGGCAAAGTTGTTGATCTCCACCCTAGATGGTGAGAGCACCGGCCAGAGTACATGCTAACTTAAAGACAGCTCTGTCATCTACCAGAAAGTCAAGGAGATGGTGCTACGCTTCAATTGGGGATAGAAAAAATGGCTCAGTGGAAGGTCAATATCTTGACCATCAGGATTCAGCAGAATGAGACCTTGACAGAGTTCGCTGACCAATTTAGTTCTGAAGCACACATTTTATTTAGAAAGGAATGTTTTTGAGGAAGATGTTAGAATCATAATGACCATGTTGATGAAATCACATTGGGAACTGTTTAAAGCAATGACTCCAGTTCTGTAAGGGGATATCCCATTGCTTAAAAACCATTAATTACTTGCACCTAATGGAAGCCATGTTAAGTTCGCCTAATCTGGAGCGAGAAGTCTTCATTGACTTGTGCTGAGCTCCTTCTTCAAGTGGCCCCAAAAAATCAACTTATAATCCACTTTCTAACCCTCATCCGTCATATAGTTTTTTTGTCGCCCTCATCCATTGTATAACCCTTGGATGAATTATAATCCCTCGTTCAACCCATGACCTGAGCCAGTTCAGGATAATTGGAGACAGGATTCCTTCGGAGTAATATGTTATATATGTGGTCACCTCGGTCACATTGACTTAAACTGTCCCAATAACTGGAAGGTCCACGTCATACAGTCAGGCCAGTATGACTATGGTAAATATCAAGCGGAGTAGATGAGGGACTCTCTACTTCTTCTGGTTTGATTTTGATTGTCCCATCTGAACACAACAAAATGTTTTGCCAGACCTTGATATCCTGCGGACAAGTTTTTCTATTAACAACCTGCCAATGTCTTACACATGCTGAACCGTTGCCAGCCATAAAGGCCGTGGTGGAGGAGGGCCATCAGGGGATGACGAAACCCTATTCATGGCAGATTCTGAAGCAAGCTTCTTCTGATGAACCCCAACCCTCCTCTGACTCACCATTGCTGAAAGGGGTGAATGTAGCCATCACAGTTGAA
>JAKSZP010004756.1:0-29153 GCA_022478985.1 Massospora cicadina
TTATCATGATACGCGGTGTCTCCCTTTGGGTTGGGCAACATAGTGCTAAAAAGAGGAAACCATTCTAAAATAATGTTAGATTTTGATGGTTGACTCAAAAATAAACCCTTTTGAGAAAACCATCAATGATAATAGATTGATCCCATTGATGGATCCTTTGATTTTTCCTAATTTATCTGCATACCTATTTTAATTCCAAAACCACCTCAATTGTACTTAAATTGTCCCAATTATTATAGTTAATAATAGCTATGATATAATCATGTTATAGCTGATTATGGGTTCAATTGGGTGCAAAGTGGTCTCACTGCATTAACTAAATTGCACTTCCTAACTTAGTGCACAAATCTTGATGCCTAAGGCGGAAGTTTGGGTTCAATTAATGAAATTAATTTATTAAGCACTTGACATAGACATCTCAATTAAGGATGTACTTAGTGCTATTGAGAGGCCTGCTGACATCCCAATTAGGGGTGTGTCATATACTATTGTTCATATATATATTTTAATCCCCATTTATTGTTATTCGTTGAGTTATGACATAGCTCTAATTGGGAAGAGTTTAGTATTGAGTTTGAAATTAAAATCATCCCAACTATGAGATTAAAATTGCCTTCATTTGGGCTAAAAGATTGTTAGTTTTAATCAATTCATGGTCAAATTGACTTGGGGATACTTTATGATTATTGACATGACCAGCAGAGGATTGGCATAATATGAATGAACTCATCTAATAGATGAGTTTGGCCAGGAGATGCCTGAGAGGTATATAATACCAGTGCTTGGCCAATTAATAAAACATCATCATTTACCATTTGAATATTGATCATTAATAGCTACTGTCGCTTAGTTTATTAATTGTTCCATCTGTCATCAGTCTGATATTCATATCTATTGCCTTTACATCTATATTATAAAGTTGTGTATTTATACTTCCCAAAGAGAAGTATATATTTACCTGCTGGAGAAGTAGTCCCAATTATAGAGGTATATTTCTAATTTTGTATGTTGACAGAAGGTCTTGTAATTGTTTTTGCCAGTAGACTTAAGAACAGCGAGCATACTTGAGTTACTTGCCTATTATTGAGGATTATTGTAAAATATATTCCCGATTATGAGCAGGAGTTTTAATAGTAAACCGAGTTTTTATCCTCAAATTCATTGTTAAGTCATTTTAGCTTGCACCATTGGGTAAAACTTAACATTTTGGTGCTCACTACAGGGGATAAAACTAAATAATATGGATGTGGACAATCTGAATTCAGAATTTGCCAGAAAATACAGCAATAATGAGATGGAAACAAGAGATGTTCAGTTTATTGAAATTTTTATATCAGATAGTTCTAGCAATGAGGAGGGGAACGAGTACTCATTAGAGCTATATCAACTGTGTTGATAATTCAAATCCCAGAAGGGATTTATGGTGAACTTTATCAACTTAAGTCCCAAACTCAACTCAAACCTAAGGTGGCACCTGGTATAATTATTCTCAGAAATTAAGAAATTAGTGCCCTCTGTGCAAACATGCAGAATTGGCCAATTTTTATCAAAAGGCACCAGGTGGTTGCCTATCTCCATCTGATTACCATCATGGAGATTGAATCTTTTCACGATTTTGAAATCCTGGATGAGCTTTGGACTCCCGATGATGAGTTGGATTATATGCATAATGTCACACCTATGGCCAGTTTAGGGGAACTAAATGATCAGGAAAAGGACTGAGTTTGAGGATTTTTTGAGAAATGCCATGAGATATTCACTATGGATGATTTTGACCTGGGATGTGCGAGAGGAGTGGCCCATACAATAGATGCAGGGGACCATTTACCTATCTGATTGAGGCCAATTAGGCGTTCAAAAACTGCTGAAGAGGTTGTGTCAAAGGAAATTAAGAAAATTTTCAGCCTTGGCATGTTGATGCCATCCAAGTGTCCATGAGAAGCCTCAATTCTCATTGTAAAAAAGAAAGATGGGAGCAACAGGGTTGTTATTGACTACTGGAAGCTTAAAATTACCAAAAAAGATTTATCCTCTTTCACATATTGATGATGCCCTAGACAGGCTTGGGGGTGCAAAGTTCTTCTCAACGATGATTTTAATTAGTGGGTATTGGCAAATTGATCTTCCTGAAGCTGAGCGAGAAATGTGCGCTATTATTATCCAAGAAGGGCTATTTCAACTAACGCGGTTTTTCAAGGACTCTGTAATGCTCCAGCAACCTTCAAGAGAGCGATGGACACTATACTGGGCAACCTTAAATTGTCATCTGTACTAATATACTTAGATGATATAAACGTATTCAGCCGTAACTTTGATGAACATCTGGAACACCTGGAAGAGGTTTTCAAGAGGTTAGCTGATGCAAAATGAAGGTCAAGCCTTGGAAGTGTAATTCTTTAAAGACCATCTGAAATACCTTGGGTTTGTAATTGATAAAGAAGGTCTTCAGCCACGACCGCCCAAATTGTTAGCAATATCTAAAATGAAGAGGCCCAAATGCATGTGGGACATTCAAGTATTTTGGGTATGATTGGGTACTATTGCTGATCTATTGTCGACTTTGCTCAAATCAGAGAACCTTTATTTTATATAATTAATGATAAGGTCTCTTTTGAGTGGAATTTGGCCTGCCAGGAGGCATTTGTCCAGCTTCATTTGGCCCTTATAGTCACACCAGTGTTTCGCTATCCTGACTTTGACCAGGAATTTATTGTCCAGACTGATGCGTCGTTAATGGCAATTGGAGCCATCTTGTCCCAAGTTGGAGAAGATGGCGAAGAGCACCCAGTATCTTATGCTAGTTGGACCCTAAATGCCCATGAAAGAAATAATACTGTTACATAAAGAGGGTTTTAGGCAGTTATATATGCATATAAACAAATCTGATTATACCTTCATGGAGTGCATTTTACTATGGTTACTGATCAGTCACCCTAAGCTGTCTTAACAACTTAAAGGAGCCAGAAGGACTTTTGGCTCGCTGGGCACTTAATCTGCGGGCTTATGCCTATACCATCAAGCACCAGGCTGGTGCTAAGCATCAGAATGCTGATTGTTTGTCCCGTCTGCCCATTGTGGCAACCCTCTGTCAGCCTGCGGATGCCTTGTTTCAGAAGATGGTTAATGGAACTTTTGCCAATGAGCCCAAACAAGTGCAGAAAATTTTCTCCAGATTAAGAAAGGATACATAAACTGAAAAAGGAGTCATATTCAAGGTGATTGATGGGAAGAAATATATATTACCCCGTCCCTTGGCTTGAGCAGATCTAATTTTGGCTGCTTATAAGGCCACCGGCCACAGAGGCTTTAAGAAAACAAAGGAGCAGCTCAAGCAAAAATACTATTGGGAATCGATGCATTTTGACATCCATCAAACTTTGAGCTGTTGCCAAGAGTGCCAAGGGGAAAAACCCTTTTGAAAAGCTACTTCATACCAGCTTGTTCAGCCCAAATTCACTTGGCACACTATATCCATAGATGTGGTTGGACCCCTCCCAATTAGCAATGTGAAAGCCAAATATATCATAGTGGCAATTGATCACTTGACAAAATGGGTTAAAGCCAGGGCTATTCGGGACTTAGGAGCCTCAACAACTGCTAAATTTATTTTGGAGCAAGTTATTTATTGGCACGGATGTCCTCAATTCATATTAATGGATAATGGGTCGAATTAATACTGCAGCTATTCTCCAGAAGCTCAACGAATTAATGGGGGTGCGTGGTGTTCTGTCAACTCCATACCACCAAGAAACAAATGGTGCATTAGAACGAGTTAATGGAACACTTGTCAATATCCTAAGAAAGCTGACTTCTTAGAAGCCCTCCAAATGGAGTACATTCCTCAGTTAGGCCATTTTTGCCTACAACATTTCTTACCATTTGGCAACAAAGATGTCACCTTTCCAACTTCTATATGAGAAGCATCCAGCCCTAGTGCCATTATTATATTCCTTGCTACAAGAACCCCAGGAATTGAGTTATTCTCAGTATGTTGAGTGGCTTGCAGAAACCTTAATTAAACTGCAAGCTCAGGCTTTTGATAATAACTTTAAACTTTTAAAGGCCCGACATGAAAAGATCAAAAAACCCAATATGATCTGCCTGAATTTGCTGTAGGGGATGAGGTATTATTTTGTAATACCCATGGTTTGGGCTGAACTCACAAGTTGAATGAATTCGGGTTGGCCCATTTGACGTTATAAAGAAAACTTCAAACTTTTCCTACAATATTAAGGAGAAAAATATGGGGCATGTATATAATTGAGTCCATGATAAAATTCTTAAGGAAGCTTTATGAAGTGAGCCAATTAGAAGAGAAGAATTCATACTTAAGTATATACAACTATAAGAAGTAATATATATGAGAAAAAAATAATAATTAGAAGAAAAAAATTAATATAAAGATAATAAAAGAAAAATAGATAACTAAGAAAAATAAATATTAAGAATGATAATAAGAATATATAATATATAAGAAAGAAAAAATATAATTGAACTTTAATAATGAAAAAAACCAGCAAGGTTTTTATTCCTCCACTTTGAGGAGAGGGAACTTGAAAAATAATTCTTTATCTTTGTGCGCCAATTTGGCCCAATCTAGCAGCTGAATGAAAAAAAACAGGGCTGAATGGACATCATTAAAGTTGGAAAAATAATAAGAAACTTTAACCAGGACTTCAAAACAATCTAAAAACATATTAATATAAAATGTTTGGTTCAATTAGTTAAATAATTACATTGTTTGGGAATAAGAGCAGTGACGAATTTCTGATATGCAGAAGTGGTGATGTTTACAGATGTGAAGAGAGAATAGGGAATCTCAGGGTTTATTTTTAGTCAAGTGGGGGGAAATTTTAGATTTTGATGGTTGACTCAAAAATAAACCCTTTAAGAAAACCATTAATGCAAATAGATTAATCCCATTGATGGATCCTTTGATTTTTCCTGATTTATCTGCATACCTATTTTAATTCCAAAACCACCTCAATTGTACTTAAATTGTCCCAATTATTATAGTTAATAATAGCTATGATATAATCATGTTATAGCTGATTATGGGTCCAATTGGGTGCAAAGTGGTCTCACTGCATTAACTAAATTGCACTTCCTAAATTAGTGCACAAATCTTGATGCCTAAGGCGGAAGTTTGGGTTCAATTAATGAAATTAATTTATTAAGCACTTGACATAGACATCTCAATTAAGGATGTACTTAGTGCTATTGAGAGGCCTGCTGACATCCCAATTAGGGGTGTGTCATATACTATTGTTCATATATATATTTTAATCCCCATTTATTGTTATTCGTTGAGTTATGACATAGCTCTAATTGGGAAGAGTTTAGTATTGAGTTTGAAATTAAAATCATCCCAACTATGAGATTAAATTGCCTTCATTTGGGCTAAAAGATTGTTAGTTTTAATCAATTCATGGTCAAATTGACTTGGGGATACTTTATGATAATTGACATGACCAGCAGAGGATTGGCATAATATGAATGAACTCATCTAATAGATGAGTTTGGCCAGGAGATGCCTGAGAGGTATATAATGCCAGTGCTTGGCCAATTAATAAAACATCATCATTTACCATTTGAATATTGATCATTAATAGCTACTGTCGCTTAGTTTATTAATTGTTCCATCTGTCATCAGTCTGATATTCATATCTATTGCCTTTACATCTATATTATAAAGTTGTGTATTTATACTTCCCAAAGAGAAGTATATATTTACCTGCTGTAGAAGTAGTCCCAATTATAGAGGTATATTTCTAATTTTGTATGTTGACAGAAGGTCTTGTAATTGTTGTTGCCAGTAGACTTAAGAACAGCGAGGATACTGGAGTTACTTGCCTATTTTTGAGGATTATTGGAAAATTTACTTCCCGATTATGAGCAGGAGTTTCAATAGTAAACCGAGTTTCTATCCTCAAATTTATTGTTAAGTCATTTTAGCTTGCACCATAGACTAAAACTTAATAACTAATTTCAGATTTCTTCTGAATAAATGACACACAATTTGTGACCCAAGCTTAGATATCCTTAGAGATACCTAGCCAGTTAAAGTCCACTTGACCAAATTGAGGCGCTTCTTATCCTATGGGCGCCCCAAAGTTGAGGGTTTTAGTGGGTGGAGAATACTTCCTCATATAGTTGAATAAAATTCAAACGCTCCTATTGAACAAGATCAAACCCCCTCAGCGAGCAATAAGTCCACTTGCGCCCAGCAGTACCAGATGATCAAAAAGTTTCATCCCTCCAAGCATGATGTAAGCTCATATAGTACTTGAGAAGCCAAAGACACATCTGGAGCCATGTCAGAACTAGAAAATGTGGTAGGAGCAATGGATATAATCTGGGAAGGAGGGATTATTGTAGCTTTCTCAAGTGCATATTCCTCTGTAAGACTCAAAGAGTAAATATGACCCAACAAATTACAGATAATCAGGGCACACTGTATGAACTAATATTTGAATTTGAAGCTACACAGGTCGAAAATGTCCAGGACTGACAATGCGCCAACTTTTATGGCTTCCTGAACTACATAAGGGCTTGGTGGTCCGTCCTGACAACAAATTAATTCCATGATCCTTGAAGAAGGTACCTCAGCATGTAATTGACCACGCCACAGCAGCAAGCTCTTTTTAAAATAACCCAATATTTCTCTAAGGAGGGGAACTTTCATGAGAGTTATGAGACAGGATGTTCCATTCCATCATATCTCTGGAGCAGTACAGTACCCACTGCGGCCGCAGAGGCATCACTTTCCACTATAAAAGGCTGGGATAAATTGTCATGCTTGGGAACCGGAGTTGCAACAAATACTTCCTTAGTCACCTAGTTGCACTTTTGCAAGCCTCCGTTCATTTGAAGAGGACGTTCTTCCCTGTCAGGGATTAAGCGGAACAACCAGCTGAGAGAGCAGGAGAGAATTACTATAAGAAAATAATGGTATCCAAGACACTATGTAGCAACTTCTAGGTGGTGGGCTGAGCAATGAAAGAATGGCATTGAATTTATTTAGTGTAATGGGTTTAACCGTCATTCAGGACCAGGTATGTAGGAAGGTGGCTTCATTACTGAAATTTCACACCTTTAAGGCTTTACATAAAGTTTTGTCTTCAGCAGTGCAGCTACTACCGCCTCAATGTCCTTTTCATGATGTTCATTTGTGAGAAAATGCATAATAATATTATCAATATGCTAGGCTAGGATCAAACGCATCCCTTCAGTCTGTCAAGAGATATGTTTGCTTCATCAATGGCCTCCCCCCTTCCACCCTCCCTCCATGCTCTGGTGGTTGCAATCGCCATGTGGACTATCCACAAGATTGTCTTGGATGCCATCGCTGGCTCCATCCCCACCCTCCCAGAAGCTGTCCACAGATTCCGGTCTCATTTGGTGGACCACTTTCAAGCATGGATGTTTGGATATCTCCCACCGCATCGCCGACAGCTGGTCTCCTCCTGGTTCCCAGTCTGGTTCATCAAATCAGACCCCTTCCTCCACACGTGCTCAATAGTGGCTACGGCCCCTTCACACGTTCCCTCCCCCTCCCCATAAGTGGCGTTCCCGCTGGCAACAAGAGATAGCATCGCTTCTCTGGGGTGCCCCCCCTAGTACTAAGTTTAACTTTCCTGAGTCATATTTGGAAGTGTCCGTCCCATGGTCAGCCTTCCCTGCAATAAATAAAAATAAAATATTATCAATATGACACTATTCAAATTAATCATAGATCGCCTAGAACGTCATTAATCATTTGTTGGAATATGGAGAGGGCTTTATTGAGATCAAAGGACATTACGAGGAACTGTAAATAATCCATTCTTATATAGTTGGATAAGCCACTCCTGGCCTTCTGCTACCCAGATTTGATTAAAGGCGCTCCCAAGGTCAAGCTAAGAGAATACCTGTGATTTGGTAATCTCCTGGCTGCTTGTTTGTTCAAGGGGAAGCGGATTAGGAATATGCAAAATGATATTACTAAAAAGGCTGTAACCTACTCAAGGACGCAAAGTACCATTAGCTGTTTGAGCAAAAACGATGAGGAAGTGATGAGAGGTTTTTTCAGTACTTTTTTCTGGAGTATGTCATCTGACCAAATCTTTAGGACTTTATCTTTCTCCTCTTTATAAGGGTACAGAGGGCAGTTGAAGTTAACCAAATCTATTATCAAACGGAATGCCAGTTTTTACTCTGAGAGAGAGGGATGGGGTTTGGCTTTTTAATGATGAAGATGGCTTTATACTGTGATTATCATGAAGGGAAATCGGGTGGTAAATCAGTGGGGAGAAAGTTACAGTGACAGAACTCACCGCTCTAGTAGGGGAGAAAGTATTATTGAGTGAGAAATTGCCACATTAGTGTGGGTTCACATTGGATGAGGGGTTAGAATCCAGGTAAATACTTATCTGTTGACGACGCCTCCAACCTACCCCAAAAATGACTGGAATCAACAAATTTGACACCGCGGTAAACTAGTCACAAAAGCCAATCTTATGTGCAGAAAATTGACAAAACGTGTTACCACATAATAAGACTTATGTTTGAAGAAGCTTTATTACAGAATATCCTACAAAAAGACCAAGAAAAGATACTGAGCCACTTTAAAATTATAAAATTTTAAGCCGCTCCTGTATCCAAATGAGCCTCAATTTAGACCATATTGAATCCAACTCAATTTAAAAAGGCATTAAAAGCTAAGCATGCTCTTGTTATTTGCAGCTTCATGGGACATAAACAGTGGTGAGGGGGTAAACACTTAAATATCTTACTGGACTAGCTTAAATGAAAGGAGTTGTTGCTCCCAATATATGGGTTATTTACACCTCTGCCTATTGTGCTACAGACACCACAGACAACAACGGATTCAGAATGTTGTTTCCCAGAGGCGTTAGATTCATCAGAAGGGGTTAAACACCAGAATACATTACTGAGACCCTAGGGTAGAGTGGAACGGGAGCTGGAACAAACAACACACCCACACTTGTGACCCATCCAAGTTGGACATGCTGCGGGGAAAAAGATGAAATAACCTCTTTTATTTCTGAAATGGGGTTTCAAGCCAAATTTGTCCAAGTCAGAAGTTAAACTATAACCACGGCATAAAAGCTTTGATACAAGAAACGGGGTAATCTTCTATAATCCGCCATACTAACAAAGGGTTGATTAATCTGCTCAAATATTAATATTAACGCCTCACCCACGTATAAAGAAGGGTGGTGAAGGACAAGAATTGAGGTCACTCAATATTGTCATGGATCTTGCTGATATAATTAAGACTGAACTGCCACTCAGGTAAGTTACTGAAAACTAACAGCTAGAATTCCGCTGATCAGCAATCCATATTGTTTGGTGCAAGTTGAGCATGTAAAATTCATCACTAACCACGCAATTCCAGAATCAGAACACATAGCTGGAAATTGACACCTTAGCTCTGTAATTTTATAATAAAATTGCAAAATAGAAAAAAAATTCATAAAAGAAAAAAACAGGAAAGAAAAATGAAGCAACAGCAGAAACTGTTGGGGACTGCTGCCTTATAAGCTTAGGTGTGGGAAAAAAGAAAAGGTGCATTGATACCTGAGAATCTCTTTGCAATTGACCTACAGCAGATCAACACACTGAATCGCTTTTGATACCAATTGAGATCTAACCTGACTAGTATAGTTTGATATAGAAAATTTGCCAAAAAGTTTTAGAAAAAAATTCCGCCTAATGAGCCACTGTTGATTTATCTAATGGTTGTGGAATGCGTTAAAGTCTAGGGCAAGTAAGGGAGTTAATATTTCAAATTAAATGGGGTTTTCATTCCCAAAAACTGTTAGAGGTGGGACTGTTTTCACTTGCAGGCAGTATGGAAGTTGATGGGCAATCTTGAGTCTGAAGGTCATTTCAAACAGTTTGATTTCATTCAATAGTGACTTAATCTTACTAATGAGAATTTAACTAGGGGGAAGCCTTATGGCAAGATGTGGAGCTGAATGAATCTGTTGGAGTTGGCTTTTGGCCACCACTATTCCTGACATACAACCTTGATCTTCTCCTACAACTATTTGGTGGTGAGACTAGAAGGCATTGGGCAACCTTCAGGAGATAGCTGTCACCCTCCTTACATCTAACACATGGGTAAATCGCTGGTTGGTGAGGGCGTTTAAATCCTTTATACCCCTTATTGTTTCTATAAGGATACTACTCCATGTTGAGACGCAAGTATTTATCCCCAGGACTTACACCAAAATCTAGGGTAAACCCTTCTTGTGCATGTTCTGATAAAATTGGATTACATGATTAGAATTTATTAATTTTTGGTCTAGACAAAGGCATAGTGCACGACTCCACATGTATTACTATCCTTTTAGCACTGAAAGATTAAATTTCTGACACGAATAGATTTGAACTTGCGTTGTGAGGGGCAATAGTAAACCCATTTCTACTATGTTAGCATCGCTTAGAAGGATAGTAAACTAGTTAGTGGTGGATGCCAACTAGGTTAGTTGGTAAGCGTAGGAATTATTTTAATGTTATGAATCTTTAGGGTTAAGTGTATTGATAAATGATGTTTTTTATTGAGGTGTCACCAAAAAGCTGAGCATCAAAATTTAGATTTAATCCACCTTAGATCTATTAATAAAGAAAAAACTTAGATATTAATATAATCCTATAATTAGCTTCTTTTAAGCATTGAAGGGATCAGATACCCTTGCATATTACTCATGTATCCTGAAGTGAGGTATATTATTTGGGTGTAAAGGTTTACCCGATTTAAGTTGGAATTAACTATAAGAAGACTGCTTTTGGCTGTTGTCAAAAAACTAATACTTCTTTATTTATTACATTATCATTTCTTTTCTGTAAGAAGATAAATTAGTGGGGTCAAAATCACTTGTAAATGAGACTTGACTGGCTAGTTGTCTTTTTTTAGCATTAGTGAGGCCCAACCCAAAAGGGGGAGCCTCCACGCATCTTTATTTGCAAATGGGTTAAAAAAGGATTAATAAAAAATAGAAAATTTATAATATGGCACCTCAGCTAACAGTCTAGGAAGCCATATCAGAAGGTGAGGATGCTTTTGGGAAACTTTTGTCTGGCGCCCTCTTTACTGGCAGACCATGGCGAACAACAATGGAGTAAGAGAATCAGAGACATGAGGCATAAGGGAGTATAATTGGGGGTTTTCTTCGTTGATGAGGCTGGTAGTGTCCATTGCCTCAACGTATTGAGCAAGTTGATGCTCAGCAGAAGAGATAATAGCAGGCACACAAGTGAATGACTTGATGCTAGAGGGTTTTAGGATAATTGCGGTCAAAAAGAGAAGTTTTTACTCCATCAATGCAAGCAAGGCTCGCACCAAAAGCAAGCTCCTCGATTTCATACTTTGCATCTTTTTCAAAAAAGGGGGAAAATTGGAAATGGAATACCCTCAACATGGGCTCCATCGTCCCATGAAGTTGCTGGCGAAGCAGGGTGTTGGCAGGGGCAGCTGCAGCCTCAACTGCCATTTTATTAGTATCTTTATAAATTAGAAAACCGGTTTGAGGACGAAAATGGCAGGGACACAAATCAGGTGGGTCAACAAAAAACTCCTCCAAAGCAAAAACCAAATTTTAAGTGGTATGACTATTTGTCCTCATCAATCCATTTAAGAGCCTCAGATGTATTGGATTCAGCCAGCACTGGGACAGCCACCGGAATTGGGGCAGTGGCAGGAGCTGATTGGCCACGTGCTGTTGACAATGGAAGCTCAGTTGATTCTGGTTCAGCCATCAACTCAGGATTTTATAATCTGGTTGATTTTTGATTCAAATTTTATTTTTTTTGTTTTGATTGGCTGCTGCTTTTTGAGCAGCACCAAATTGACCTGAGTTTGGGGTGGGAGAATTAAGCCACATTTTTAAGATTGGGGTGAAACAGCTCTGGGCTGGATGCCCAAGGGATGAGCAGCAGAAGTGGTAGAAGCTGAAACCGTGGGGCACTGGCTCGTTGTCTTCATATAACTTGCACTCTCCTTTATTATTACAATTAAATCACAGAACCTATGAAGTAGAGATTAAGAAGTTCTCATTGATGCTCACTACATTGGTAATTGATTTTTTTCTAACCAAAGAGCAAATAAGAGTTATCAATAATATGATGTCCTATAAGAACAAACTCTATAAGCTGTGGAGAAAATTATATATTATAATTAGAACATAGATTTAGCGTCATAAGTCAATCTGATGACCTTGAAAATTTTTTAATGAGAATTGAGGAGGCAGTAGAACAGGCTTTGAGGGTCAGTTATAAATTATACATATAAGTATCCTCATTGAAGAAGAATTATACTAACTTAATCAAAACTCTAATGTTATTGGGACCATCTAGTACTAAAAAACTCTAATGTTATAGAAAGCTGTTTAATAACCAGATAAAAAACTCTGTCAGTTAAAGATTAATGTAATCCATAACCTAATGTGACTATAAGTTTTAGGGAGTCATAATTGCAACTACCCCATATAGATACTTGAAGTAGGTGACAAGGACTTATATGAAGAAACCCATGTTGAAAGCTATTGCCTTCAATATATGCCTGGGGCTTTTATGACACTTTCTAAAATGACTCCTAATAATACCATTTACCACCAAGGTTACTAACCAAGTACTTTTATTGCAGTAAACCTAATGACAACTGTTGAGTAATTGACTGGACCTAATTGTCAGATATTTGATAGGGACATAATAATGTTAGCATGCTTAAACTTATTATGGATCATATCAGATATCAGCGATTATGGATCAGGTATATCCTAAGTATATCTGAACTAGGGATCTGTGGCCTAGCAATTTCACTTAATAATATTTGACTATAATGACACTGGCTCGAGGGCTTTGTTGGGTAGGTTGGACTTATATTAAGTTTTGACTTAATGACTTGGGCATGTGGGCTTTGTTGGTCTATGTTGAAATTAGTTTTTAATGTTGGTCAAGTTTTTGATTGAATAAATTACTAATTAGTGATACAAATCGCTTTGCTATTTGCTGCCAATTAAATGTAAAAGAGAATCAGTTCAGCTATTCGCAGACGCGTCCAAAACGCCATCTTGAGAAAGATGACGGTGTTTATTATGACCCTGAGGCTGAGCATGATGCCCTGAGTCAAAGTATTTGTAGACGTTCTTACAAACATTATACATGGCCAAGTGCCATTAAAAATGAGACGTCATGGTAAGATTTGGTGAGCATCAAACCCTATAAATAACCCTCAAGTTGTTGCTAATGAAAACATTCAACTACTATGTCTTGTTTATAATTTAACTTATAAACTTTTTGCATTTAGTACTTTACTTTGTATTAGTTGGTATTTACTTGGGATCAGTAAGATCAGGGCAGTGTGCCATTGTCAAAGTAAATGACAGGCTATACAATTTGAGTACTACCAAGGATTTATATATCTTAACTTATAGTCACTGTCTGATCTATAATCCCCATACAATAGATGCTAAAAATCCACCTTACCATACTGCCAGAGAAGAACCAGCCATCAGAATAAGCCCAAAATTTAACAACAACTATGAATTTCATAAAATTTAAAAATTACCTACTTTTCACTGAGACAACTCCTTAGCATTTTCTTTTTTTGAATAACACTTTAAAGTATGACAATTGTTATAAAGTGGTGCCCGTCATTATATGTGGGACACTAATTTTCAACATCTGGTGCTGCCTCATCTAAATGGGGAAAATGGACTTATAAAGATGTCAAGAACATAATAATGAGTGAGTTCAGTAGCCTGGAACAGATGTCTAGCTGCAAATAAGGGTTCATAAAGATATATTTTAACTAAAGAAAAACCCTAATTGGTTACTACTTCTGATTTACCAAGGATACCAAAGCTTAGCAGATGCAACATTATTGACTGACTTTGACACTTGGGGTCATCATGCAAATGGCACTTAGGCTCTACAGAGACCTACACCAGATTATGGTCTTGTTATTAGCTAATAATACTTCTACTTTGCAGATGTTATCTCAATGTTTACTGCGCTTAACCAAAATAAAGCTATTACTACTAATAATAACCAAAATATCAAGATTTTGATGACCAGAATAAGCATTAACATAACCTGGTACAAACAAAATCTAAATGGATGGAAAAAATTTATTAAAAAAAACCCATAAGACCACTCTTAAATGTGGTTTAACTGGGTTTTACACTTTCCCAATGTTGGGGAAAGAAACCTAAGGAGCAGTTAACTCTTGTGTTATTCATGCTAGTCCCTTTGATCAGCCTTTCCAGCTGGATAGAAAGCAGTCCATTAAAAGAAGTAAGAAGGGACCCAAACCTCTTATAGAGCCTCTTTCCTTGATTAGTGACCTAGCTCAAGTGATGGATGAGTGATGGTAGTGCCCTGGCTGCAAGAGACTCTCTCTCTGCCCTCATTTTACCTTCTGATCTGTAAAATTGATTGAAGGGGTGTGCAGAGAAATGATAAAATCTAGGGGCCTCCGGCATATCTTAGGGCTCATCCTAAGGGTGACCAGAACACTGGCATAGCTTAAATCACTAACCCTATTCAAACACTCCTAAAAGCCTTGTGTCGCCTGATAAAGTCAAATTAGGTTGTTTTTAGTAGCTCATATTAGCAACAAAAAACTTGGAACATTTAAATCAATACCAATGTTCACTTAATCCATATAACTAATTAGAAGGGTTCTGGCAGAAAAAGTGATAGTGATGTAACCAACTAGTGAAATCCATAAAAGATCAGTAATTTTCTACTAGATTTCTCTCTGATCTAGTGGTCATGTTGTCAAATTTTATACGATATGATCCAAGCTCTATTAAGCCACCCCTCAACCCATCATAAAAACCCTACCTACCAAATAGTGTCCCCCACAGAGGCTTAGCTTCTCGCTAGTTCCTACGCTCCCTCCCCCACTATATAGGCATCCATCCTCCTTAGGTTGGTTAGCAATATATTTCTTAATTTTCCCCCTTTATAAATAAACAACTTGTGTGAAGTTGAATACCGTGGGTCTACTTCTGCCTTTTATCTTTCCTAGTAGCAACAGTGTCTGACAAAGTATACCAAAATCTGCACATTAATTTAAACGTTTATAAAGGAGTTATTACAATCCGTTGATCAGTAGCTCTCTGTATAAATACTGAATTTCTAGACCTTGGCTCTCCTGAGCTTGTCTGCCTATCTGCATGCATGCTGATTGTCAGAAATAAACCAGATGGCTCGCCCCAATAATATCAGAATTAGTGGTGTCAATTAGTTGGTCATGATTTCCAGCTAATTGCCTAGTTTGATATTATTTTATGTTATAAAAGTAATAATTTTTAAGGTTCACCAGATTCCTAGTTCAGCGCTGACTCCAAATTATGGGTGATTGTGGGAATTTTCAGCTGAAAGTTGACATATTTGTATCAACTACCCAATGATAATTTTGTTAACTTAATCTGAGTTTGGCGGAATCCTATTTCAACGCCAACTTCCCCAAAAAATGATTGTGGAATTTTTAATGAAGGGCCAAAGTATTTGTTATCAATTTTTTTATCATGAATTTGCTGCCTAATTTGGAGTACAAGCAGCATATGATAAGGCTTCTCCAAGTATTTATTATAATAGAAATGTATATACAGCTGATTGGTGATTAGTGCTGAGGATGAGTCAATCTAATATTTGGTGATTGGGACAAGCAGAACTGGTGGAATTGCCACCACTGATGACTGCTATTGGTTGAGATCCCAGCTTGGATGACAGAGGGGTTTTCATAGGCGCAGTAGCCTAGAGTATATATAGTCTTCCTTCCATTCAAATAAAAATTTCTCTTTTGCCCATCTTATTTTAATTGTTAGTAGTTAGTTTGCTAGATTAAGAAAAGGTGGGACTGGAGATCCCTGAAGTAGGCATGGGGTGACATACCTGGGGTGGCTGATGTTGCCAGCTCGAAAAACTTCAGACCTATGAGGAATCAATAGGAACCTAGCCAACTGGCCACCAATTATGATGTGATGATGGCCGTTAGCCATGAGGTGGTGCAGCATGGGACTGCCATAGCCATCCTGGATGGGTTTGGACTTGCTGGGGCACTTCCAAGAGGAACCATGAGGCTAAGGAAAAGTCGTTGGTCTGCTGTGTTGGTGGGTTGGACGTGGACTTGTAGGGGGTTGGTATGCCAATGAAGGCAAAATAGCAAAGGTCAGCTAGTCTCCATACTGGTTTTCCTGGCACACTAGTGGAGTCCACTTTTTAGAAAAGTGATTTTTCTGAAATTAGGATGCTATTTATTTTCAAATACTCTGAAAATCTGCTATTAATCTGGTGAGATCTGCCCACAATATATCTAAACTACCCCTTTCCGTTTATCCCTAATACTAATCAGCTATGAGCCTTAGATGAGATGTCACCCTTCCACCTTTCTCGCCTATAATGGTTGCCCCAGAAATACCTGTCTACTCTCATTTCAGCCCCCTGACTTGTTATGAGGGCTTTTGTAAGATATTAACCAATTTGTACTCACTTAACCTTTTAGCTCCCTAACTAAATTTCACTATTCAGCTGAGCCCTTGACATTCTGGGCCATTCATTGGTCACTAAGGCACCCAGTTTTAAGGTCAGTCTTCTTTCAGTCATATTGCACCATGGCAAACCCAGGAAGAGGAAACTGGCAAGGAATCAGGAAATGAATCAGCAGTTTGGATAAAAAACAATTTAGATCTTCTTAATGCCATGTTCCACTTAAGATTTCCAAAAACTATTTTCCATTCAAAGTCACTTTTGAGCTAACTTCAACAAAAGTTATTTGTCCACCGCCGTCTAGCCGTGTCCACTTCACGTTTGATGTCTTCAGATCTGCTGCCTGCTGCCCCAGTGTGTGGCAGTAGTGCTTCACAACCTATCTTTTTTTGCCCTGTGGTAAAATGCGTTTTAATGGGCTCAAATTTCCCGTCAAAGTCTTTTGGCAAATTTGTCCCCCACAGGATTTAGCATCCCCTTGCATGCATCCACTCATCCTGCCCCCATCCTCTCGCCCTTCCTAAGTCCAAAGTTCAATTTTGCCTTCATGTTGACTATGGGCGTTTATTCTCATATGTCAAAAAAGCAATTGTTAAACTAGCCACCGCTGACAGTGAACCAGCTGGCTTTATCTGTTTTCACCCTTTTTAAGGGCCATTTTTACATAGGATTTCATATGGAGGAGGACACTGCAGCGGCGGTGTTAATTCCTTTGATATATAAAAATACCCCAATTCCTACTACCCATACTCGCCTCCCTTCTGATACCAAATTGGTGGTGTCATTTGCAAACCACCCTTCACACCTCCCACTCCAAAAATCTATATGAACAGCTGATTTCAGGGCTTATGGCTTATAACTCTCAACCCAACCTAGTCTTAGCTGTTCCTTCTGGTGCTGAATGCATTTTATGCCCCTTGCGCAACTGTCACCTTCACCCCACACCACACCACCATTGCTCAACAAACTCCTCACATGCTCACATTTTGGCAGCACCAGAGCATTTCTTTTGGGCTCATGTTGATAATAGTCTACATATTTGTCCCCTCTGTTTTGGATTTGACAATTCTAAAAAGTCCTGCACTCAGGCCGCTTCATCAGGTACTTTATCTGGACCTTGTCAGCGGCATTTGAATAGATATTTTGTTGCCTTACACCCAACACTCTTGCTTGTGGGTGAGAGTGGGAAATCTGCACCCATCACAACACCCAGCCACATTCACACACCTGTGCCACCCCAACCAATCAAAATCAAGCTTGGACCACTGTTCGCCCCCAAGCAGCCCCCTATTCGCCTACTACCACCCTAACAAATCTTGCTTTACTATTATCATGTTCCAAAATCCTTTGGCCCTATTAGAAAGGGTTGACGTATTAGGTGCAGTAGTCAAAAAACAGTTGACAAATCAGGTGAGGAAACCCCAGAGGGGTATGACTTTGATGCATTTTTCTTCGGATTTTGACAAACTTATTGGCCCAGAACTTATTCCCTAAAACTTAATGCTATCCCCTTCAAAAGTGACCACCAACTTGCCTTAGCGGCAGTGGCCTCCCCCCATTGTCACCAACTCCATATTGAAGTTGCAAAGTCTGTTGAAGGATTCCATAATGTCCTGTCTGTAGTTGCTTTACCCCCTGATTTCCCCAGATATGCGCGGGATGAAATCATTAAATAGAAGATGCTTCAGCCAATTCTGACATAATGTTCATTCAATATTGACCTTTAAGCCAAAAACTAAAAACACCAGGCAAAATATTTCAAGTTTCTCCCTACTTCCTGATGCCCGCCTTCAGGCTGAATATCTGGCAGAAATAGTCAAAAACCTTGTCAATGCTGATATTGCGGATTTTAATCCTTTTGTACTACACCTTGAACCCAACCTTGCTGATGCCCCAAAGCCTTGGCTCTTGGCCTCAATCCACTTTTACAACGCTGCTCCACATGATGTGGCTATTGCACATGTGGATGCGCCACCCGTCCTTTCCTCCCCCTCTGCAATGGTGGTTTAGCGGTCCTCCACTCCCTCATGACAGGAGATTTTATTTTGTTATGGTTATTCCATTTTGTTTTGGTTTTATTGTTTGCTTACTGAGTATTAACTCTCCCTCCTGGTCAGCGGGCCTTGAATAAAAATTAAAACACCTAATATTTTCCCAACTGGCTTAGACATTTCAGATTTTTTTGTGTATGACATTACACCTATCTGCTCTATTCACTGGATCAATGATCAGTGTCTTTGGTAAAAATTAAAAATGCCTGTGTGTCCTCAAAATTGATCGATTTTGATAGGTTCAATTTTGATGGTTTCATCTGTCTGTTTGATAAGCTCAACTTTAGCCATTCTCTTGGTGATTGGTTAACATTTATGAAAGTTCAGCCGTGTAACTAATATTTTAAGTTTCTAGCTTGTGGGATATCCATGTAGTTGGAAGAATTTCGATATTGTGGGATATCTGAGTAGTTGGAAGTAATAATTCAATTCAATTGTTTAATTAATTTGTATTAATTCAACTAATCTCTATAAATTCACCAATTTCTTATCTAAGACTAAACAAAAATATTAATGGTAAACAATTAAGCTTAAAGTTGATTTATACTAGCATTTTTAATTCTCAACTCCATTTTTCCATTTAACTTTATTTAATTCACTTAATTCATTCAATTTATTTTTTTGGTATTAAAATAATTTATCTGATCAATTATATCAACTATCTTTTTAAATTTAATGTGATAAATTTTTTTATTAATTAATTAATTTAAGGTAGTAAATTATAACCACCTACATCATTTCCAAAAACATTTAACTATTTAGATTAACCAAATAGATGATAAACAATGATTTAATTTGAGATTTGGTTAATCAAATCAACGCCAATTAATATCAACTAAATTTTAATTAATTAAAAATTAAAAGCTAAAATAATTTCTAAATTTATACTCAAAATCAAGTTATTAGATGAATCAAACCAGCTAGATAGATGGAGGTCAGCAAGTTGAATATATGGCTATGACTATAACTATATATAACTTTTAATTTATAAGGTTATGATAAATAGCTCACTGTATTAGCGATCCAGTGCTATAACACCTCAAAAGGGGCTCTAGTCAGGTTTAACCTAAAGTATATAAGTTGTCATGAGAGCTAAAGCTAAGGTGAAGAGTACTGATCTAGGATAGTAAAAAGGCTTCCTAAACTTATGCTTTTCATCCAGTTTAAAAAAAGAAGAGAATGACTGAATATCAGTTAAGATGAAGCTTGATGGTTTATAACGTCCCCTATTATAACCATTCCCTTAAAGAACCATATGGAGATCTTTCTTCTCAACTAAAGAAAAGTTAGGCATGGCAGGTAACGCCAATGAACAAGTAATAAATATAAATGATTGCCTCTCCACAATGAAATGCAACAGGCAATGAGGTCACTTACTATAATACCAAAATAATTCATTGTCATACCCAAGTGGATGAACTTATGTCAAGACTTTAAAAAATATCGCTAAATTTGCCATGGACGACTACATGATGAAAAACATCTTTAATGGTCATATTCTAGAGTCCATAGCGAATGCTTGAAGTATCTAATTTAAAAAAAAGAAGAAAAACAACTTAAAAATATAAAAAATATAAAGGGATGAAAAAAGATAAAAATTATATAATAATCTTGATAACCTAAAATATATGTGATTAAAATGAAATCACTTCAAAAAATATATAAAAATAGAAATGATATGATGTCATTTTATTTCTTCAGTGACCTTGTGTCTTAGAGCGCTTGCCTGCCTAAAATGTCTCTGGGAGATGGGGATACAATATTGCTGTTGTGTAAATATTATCATGATCAAATTGAGTGTGGACGCTTTTCAGGACCAGTTCCAGTTGTATCAGAACTGTATTTGTTGGTTTGAGGACTGAGAAAAATATTTGAAACATATGCACTCGTCATCCATATGATCCTTGACCTGGAGTTAACAAGCATATAGGAACATGCAATTGCTATAAATCTTAATAACCCTGGTATGGCACTGTATCCTTAAGTGTATTACGAAAAAAATTTGAGGTTCTCCATTTAAGATCATAATCATATGAGATGGCATTGAAAATGAAATGCAAGAGGATGTTGATGAGCCATGCCATTGATAATGGCTATGAAAAAGGGAAGTTGAAGAAAGGGGGAATTCTAGCTCTACTTAAGTAAAAGATGTCTATCAGGCCTACTAGTGGAAGAATGCTGCTGACTATAGACCAGTTTGATAATGAGCCAAAAAGTAAATACCACTGAATTAAGCAGCATCTGCTAAAAGGAGACCATATAAAAGACAGAAAAGATTCAAAGTTTGAAACGTTTTGGACACTATTTTCTTTGTAATTTAGTTAAGCAAAGGGATGAGGTGGGATTTTTTTATGCCCCATTATCCAGCTTTGACCGATACCTCATAATCATCTGTCTTATCATGCTTTGGTGTAGCTTGTTAATAAATAAACATAGGGTAGAAAAGAATTCTAATAATCATTTATTATTGTTTGGAGATGTTCACCTATGAGACCTTAGTTAAGTAATATTATATTTTTTCCCAATATTGATGCTAATAAATGGCTTTTTGTGATATATTACCAACAATATTTACAATTGAATTCAATTGTCAGTCTTATTATCACAATTAGATCCGTATGTAAATTTGTTAAACTGTATCACAAATTAGTAAGGGTGGTTGTTGGATTTCATGGAGTATTGACAACGCTTTGATGGTAGTGACTTTTAGGTTATCCTGGAAAAAGAGGCATCTTTTTATGGGTAATCTGTCCCATTACCTGAGCACATCCTTTAGCTCATAAAGGTTAATCTACAGGATTGATTAAAAGCATTGGGACATTCTATATTGGAACTAGCCCAGGAAGGGTCGTAATCTAGTCAGTGGTGGATACCACCTAAATTGATGAAAAAGCGGAAGAACTAATTATCAAATCTATGACTCTTTAGGGTTACGTTCATTGGCAAAGAATGCTTTTTTGAGGTCCAACCAAAGAGTGAGCACCAAGCTCCCTATAATGATTCACTTGATATATTTGATAAGGACAGATTATTAATAGTAATAAATTTATTATATGTATACTCTTTTAGAAGAGTTAGAGGGACCAGTTACTCATGTCTAGTTTCTCAAGTAACCTGAAATGAGGAAGATATCATTTGGGTTTAAGGATATAAATGAAAGATGTTATATCCAACTATAAAAATAATGGCTGGCTAGCTAATTTTAAACGCTAATACTTTTTTATATTTTACATCAGTTCATTGCTTTCCTGTAAGAGGATAACTTAGTGGTGTTAAAACCACTGCAAAAAAGACTTAACTGGCTAGTTATCTTCATACAACTAGCAATTTTTTAATTCTTACAACTCAGTCATAAAGCTGTGCAGCAGACTTGAAAAGATTTACAGCAGGTTAATGGAGCTTCAATTGCTGAGAGATCTTTTGATATGCATCTTAGCAAAATGACTGCTTTAAGGAAACTTTAAACTTCTTTTTGGTTAAGAGGAGCCTTCTACTAATTGATTGCCTTCATCTATTCTGGGCATATGGCTAATTTTCCTGTAATTTATCACATTCCCTAGGAAGGGTATAAAGGGCATATGAAATTCATAATATGAATGCTTCAGCTTAAAGCCTATATTTTAAGGCTAGAAAAATAAACTGATATCACAAATATGTCAGTCTTTGATTTTTTTATATACTAAATGTTTGTCAATGTATCGGCATATAAGTATCCCTGAAATTTCTAAAAAGAAGTGATTAAATAGAAAATTAAAGATATCAGGGGAATGCATGAGTCAAAAAGGGCATTACGCAATATTTAAAGACTCCTAGATGGCATTTAAATGCTTTGTACTTCTGATACTCAGGGCGTTCTGGAATCTGATCAATTTTCTCCAACAGGTCCAGCTTGAAAAACAATTGCTTCCTGAGATCATCATATAATGTTTTCAAACAGCGGCATGGGGTGGGTTCAGTTTCTATTATGGCATTTAGTTTCTGATAATTGACATAGGGTCATAGATAATTATTACCTTTGGCACTAACAAGAGTGTGACACAGTGAGTCTTAATTAGGAATATTGATCCATAGTCAAAATATTTGACATACTTTATTTAAAGAGTTTTGAGACCATTGGTTTAGGGTATATAATGGTCAGCCCTTAAGCATTATTGACCTTGTTTTATTTTGGAAACTTAATGTGATTGGTTCTGTGGTATCCAACTCAGGGCACTGAATATCTAATTAAAAAGTCAATATACTAATAATCTCATGGTGAGTGATTCTTTAGGAGCATCATTTTCATGCTCCCTAGGTTAGAAACCTTATAAACTTTGTTATCAAGTTCCATTACACAACAGAGACTTAAGCAGGTTGAGTGAAACAATTTAGCTATTCAAATTAAACAGTGGAACAAAGCAATGCCACCATTTTGTCCCAAAATAATGGTAGGATAAGTTGTGTATGTTATGAGATCCTCAGCGAACAATTACCTGTTTAATCTATCTGAAGATCGTCACATACTTGACAAAAGATAGAACGTTTAGGGGCGTCAGCTAGTGTTACTGTCCTAGTTTTCTTTAAAGTAAGGTTATATCATGCCAAATACAGTTGCAGAAAATTCTCGTTTGCTCCAGTATCTACTAACTATAATACTCCCTCTTCATGAGTATCTCCACGAGTTATTTTATTTAATATAAGATAAGCATAATGAGCAAGACTCTGTTAACTTGCAAGTTGCTCTAAGTTGGCTTTCCTGTAAAAACCTTTTTTTGTAGCTGTATCAGAAGTGTTATTTGTTTGAAGTGCCGAGTGAATTTCTTAACCTATATTGGGTGCATCTACCTTCTCAGATTTCAGACTGTTGGTCATGCAAAGGGCTCATAATTTCCGTAGAGGAGATTCTTTCACTTTTTATCACTCCAGTACTTTGGGGCATGCATTAACTTTCACCTGGTTTTTGCAAGCTTAAATTGTTTTTCAGCCTCCAGGGCGCTTCAATATTTTCTTTTTATATTTATGAAGGATGTTCTGCAGCAAAAATTCTAGAAAATTTGGGTGTAGGTCTTGGCGGAACAAATTAGTTGATTGAGTAGCAGTGACCTTAGCTAAATTGGCGAGTGGATAAGACAATCTGGATTATTTATCCACATCCTATCTATTGGAATGCCATTAACAAGGCTGACCAAGCCTCATCCTGAGACTAAGGACAAGGTATAGAATCTATCACTTAAGGCACTCATCCAGGAATTCTGGAAATGTCTCTTATTTATCTAGCAGGCTTCTCATCCAAGAAGATTGTTTTTCAGGTAATTAATTTAAGCACTTGGTTGCTTTGTCACCAAAAGAAACATTTCCTCTAGAAGCCTTTAGAAATCAGCCTTAGAACTGAATTTTATCAAGAAACTTGTGAACTTTCTAAAAGGCCATGGCGTTTAAAAGAAGCTGGGTGGTTTAAGGTTTAATGGTAATTGCTTCAGAGGAGCTTTTGACCTGGGTATAACCATTGAAACACTATTTGATCTTCCATAATAAGAATTACATAAAAAGAGAACCATAAGCAAAGTGGTTGGGTGTTGATATCAAGCTGATAAGATTTAAATAAGAGATGTCATTGACCCTCTACAAATGGATCAGAAGGTGTGAGGTATACACAGTGCATTCAAAAAGTTCTGGGACTAACGTTTTAAAGACACAACTTTACAAATAAATAAACTTTCTTTTATCATAATTTAACATACAACCTTTCCCTTTCTATACATATTTATATTGCTAAAACAATTGTTAAAAGGTATGCACATAGTTCCTATTTTGTATAACCATGTTTAAACCAGCTGTCACATTCTTCTGAATTGTCTCTACTTTATCAAAAGGATGAACCTTCAGTGCCACCTTCAAATTATGATTATCCACCCTATTCACTAGATTTGGCTCTGTCTGACCTCTTTCTGTTCTCTAATCTGAGGGTGGCACTGAAGGTTCATACTTTTGATAAAGTAGAGACAATTCAGAAGAATGTGACAGCTGGTTTAAACATGGTTATACAAAATAGAAACTATGTGCATACCTTTTAACAATTGTTTTAGCAATATAAATATGTATAGAAAGAGAAAGGTTGTATGTTAAATTATGATAAAAGAAAGTTTATTTATTTGTAAAGTTGTGTCTTTAAAACGTTAGTCCCAGAACTTTTTGAATGCACTGTATATGATAATGTAACAGAGTGGTACTTACAATGGTTGCCAAAGGAGTTGGAATGATAAACCAGGTAATGTACAGATAAAGGAGAATATTCTTGATAGCAGACGGTTTGTCTGCATACCACCATAACTTGGATTACTCAAACTTTACACTACAATCAATAAAATTTATAGACTAAATATTTCTCCTGTAATGGAGAATGATAGAAAAGGGACGCTATTAGGAAGAATAGTCACAGTCTTGATTTTAGTAAAGCTCCATGTTATATTATATCTTGCAAATAAGTTTGTAGTATAAAAGCAAATTTCATTTTAATCTAAAAAAAGTTGTAATTAAGCTTAGATCAACTTTTCTTCTCTCATAGAATAATTTTAATGAGTATATAGACTTGTTTATGCTATGTTTTTCAATATAATATATATTTTGTATTTAGCTTAATGTTGATAAAAAGTGAATTGATGGTAATTATGCCATTTTTGATAGTTCTTTTATAAAATGAAATTGAAGTTAGAAGACTTAGACATCATTCAAATATCAAGAAATCTTACATAAAACGCGTTTTTTATACCTTTGATTATTATAATTATTATGTAATTTCTCAACACATCTTATCATTCAGATGGAGTTGAAGCCCTATTTTTAGACTGGGGCTTCCATGTCTTTAAGCAGATCTTCCTTGGTTTTACAAAGATCTGATCTTTAATATGTTTTTAATAGCTCAAACATAATTCTTGAATTCAAATGATACATTGTATATCCCTGTTATCAGAATAGCTAATTTACTTTGACACCAATCAGATCTCATTATTGTATTAATATCATCCTGAATTTTCAATATAATGCTCAAATAGTCTCTGAATTGTCACATTATGTATTTCATCTATTTAAATAACATTATATCTGTATTATTCCTAAATAATGTTTAATTTTAGTATATCAAACATTTTAGGGTAGTTACTTAGCAAGTTAATTCCTGCTTCCACTCTAGAGAAAGTTTTTTAAACACAAGTTTGAAACCTGTGCTGGCTAAAAAACTCCAGTGTAGTATATAAGTCCCAAGGTCAACCCACCTCAATTACTTTTTTTAAGTATATAATACATTTTATCAGATATTTCTAGTATCTGTTTCTTTAAGATTATAAAGTTCATTTAATGTTATATTATCCTTTACTAAATTTTATTTTTACATCCATGTTATACCTCAATAATGTTTACTTTCTATAGATATAAAAATTATATGAAAGTAATAGGATACCTTAATGATAAAGTTTACTTTAACAGCTTGATTTTAAAAGAAATCTCCATATAATAACTATTAAGAACATATTTAACTAGTATTCTATTGTTTGATATTATAATATAAACAAAATTAATTGTATGAATCTTCAATAAAGTTAAAAGGATATATTTTATAGTTCTCGTTTATTATTTTTTTTAGTACTAAATGGTCCCAACCCAAGGGGGGGATTCATCGATGTTTATTGAATTACGCCTGGGCTCCTAAGAGCCTGAGGCGAGGGAAGGGGAGGGAGGAGGCATCGAGAAAGGGAGGGGGGTTTTCGCGCCAGAGCCGTGCGTGCATTGACAACTGAGCGGGGGAGGGTTGGCGACATAGTGCAGACCTTCAGGGCCATCTCAAAGTGTACCTGAAAGTGGGTAATCATGTGTGGAAGGGTCCACACCTGCTGGTCAAAGGCAGCACAAAGGAAGGAGTTATGGATAGTCCAGATGGCTGTGGCATAGGCGAGGACACGGAGGGGTCGGTGGCAACCAGGAAATGTATGCTCAAACATGAGGTCTTGCACAGGGTGTCCAGACCAGGGCTGAGCATGGAGGAGCGCGCGGGTCTTTGGCCAAAATGCGGCGACACCTGGACAGGTGAAAATATGATGGAGGTGGGAGTCAATAGGCTCCACACAGCATGGGCAGCTTCGGTGCTGGAAGGTAGGGCCAGTCCGGTCCCCTGTCCTGTATGAACAGTGGAGCACCCTCCATAAGGTGTTGGACATCTTTGCTGACAGGATGGGGTGATAGACGTCCTTCCACAATTCCTTAAGGTCAAATCTCATGGAGGGAGGGAGGAGCTCAAGGAGTCTTGGGCGGATGGGAGGACGATCTTGGGGGTTGAGGCGTGTTGTGACAACTTGTCCATTGTGCACAATTGCATGGCGACAGGGGCTGAGGACAGGGCCTTCCCTTCTGTATGGGAAGGCATGGTGGATCCGCGCGCCTACTCGTTTCAGGGCAAGGAGAGCCTGGTTCCAGTAGGGGGATGAGGATGGTTTTAGGCGATGGCCTGGGTGGTTTGTGAGCCACTCCCCTAATGAGGTCAGAGATGCTCTAGGAAGACCCAGGGCTGCTGACACTGACTGGCAGAGGGCGGGCGCCCATTGGGGCATGGGGGTCGCGTCCCAGCAGACAATCGGCCATAGGAACTTCAAGAAGATTGTGGTGGCGTGGGATCGCATGTCTAGAAGCCCTAGGCCCCCTTCATTGCAGGGTCAGGAAATGGTTGAGAGTGCCATTGGTGGATGGTTTGAGCCCCAGATCCAACAGCGGAGGAGTACATTGAGCCGCGTATAAATGGTATCTGTGAATGGGCAGACGTGCGCTAGGAACCAGACTTTGGAGAGGAGGAACACTTTGGCCATCAGAGCTCGACCCTGGGGGTGATGTGCCACCGGTTCCAGCTGGCAATCCTAGAGTTAACTGCTGCGAGAAGCAAGTCCTCATTGTCTTTTAGCGCAACTCCTTGTTGGTTGGTGAGAACGCCCAGGTGTCGGAAGGTACCGCGCTCAGGTTCAATACCAAATGGTGGGGGGAAGGTGGGGGAGCTGACCTGTACAACTGTTATCTTGGAGGTGTTGACCATGGCGTTGGACGCCTTGGTGTACCTCTCAATGGTCACAGCAGCGAGGGCAACATCCCCAGGGCAGCCAAATGCAATGGCAGTGTCATCTGCAAATGCCATGGTGCGTGTGGGGGCTTTACCTGGGACTAGAATCCCTGTTAGCTTGTCCTATAAGGAGGCCAAGTGGGGGTTAAGGGTGATGTTAAAAAGGATAGGGCTCAGGGGGTCCCCTTGCCGGAGACCTTGTCCAACTGGTACTGCCACTGTAAAACCCATTGGCGACAGGACTCTGGTGTGGAGCTGGTCATAGAGCGCTGATATCCAGCGCCTAGCTGCGGGTGGGAGATGGAAGCGGGCCAGGGAAGCATCAATATACTTCCAGGCTACCCGATCATATGCTTTCTCCATATCCAGGATAGCCACAAAGCCATTCACCTTATGAGAGTTAGCAGTCAAAGTCACGTGAAGGTCATTATAGTTGTCCCATAACGACCTCCCCGGAATAAAACCGTGCTGGGATGGGGAGAGGCGAGGTGACACCCATTTGGTGATGCGGTTAGCCAGAAGCTTCGTGAAGAGCTTGTGGTCTGTGTTGATCAACGCTATGGGGCGCCAGTTCGCCAGGCTCTCACGGTCTGACTTCTTGTGAATGAGGGTCGTGATTGAGCCTCTGGAGTCGGGGAGGACCTCGCCATTCACCAAGAGTGCAGTGAAGAGGTCGCGGAGGGTTCTGGCTATCACTGCAGGTTCCAGAAGGTACACCTCGAAGGGTATTCCGTCTGGGCCTGGGGCTTTAAGCCGTGGGGATTTCAGAAGGGTTTCCATCACCTCCTGGATGGAGATAGGCGCCAGTAGAGCCTCATCAGCCCGTGGGTCAACGGGCGGCTCTGGAGCCCACCACAGGAAGTCTTGGATGTCCGATGGGTCCACCTGGGTGGCATGGAAGAGGCTGGAGTAGAAGCGGTGTAGTTCCTGCGTGATTTCCTCCTTATCTGAAGTGGTTGTAGTGCCAATCTTCAGTGCAGTAATATCCTGCGCTGTTGACCGGGCTTTCTGTTTCTGAAAGAAGAAGCGGGTGGGGCGTTCCCATTGAGCATAGTAACGAGATGTTGTAAAGTTTGCTGCCCGTTCTTCCTGAAGTGTGAGCTCCAAGCGGAGTGCTTCCTGCGCCGCTTCCCAGTCTTCCAACCATCTGGGAGAGGGCGAAGGCTGGCAGTTTCGCTCCAGATGTCTGATTCTGGCTTCCGCCCTTTTGACTCTGGCGCGAGCTGCTGTCATCTGGTCTTTAGCACAGTTGTAAGCAACGCGGGTGATGCCCTCCTTGGTCACCGCCCATCTAGACTTGTGGTCAAGAAGGTGGGGTGGGGGGGAGGTGAGAGTCTCCCGGATGGTCATAGAAAGCTTCTCCTTAGTGAAGGGGTTGTTGAGAAGAGCTGGGGCAACCCTAGGACAGAACTTACGCGACGGTCTAAGTGTGGTGGTGAGGAAAACGGTGAGTGACCTGTGATCACTCAGATGGTTGTCACGAGAGATGGGAGAGGAGAGGGGCCAACAGGCCCCTTCTA
>JAKSZP010004757.1:0-29074 GCA_022478985.1 Massospora cicadina
TCTCCCTCATGTAGGCTAAGGCACATAAAATCCTGTTTTTGCCTTTGTAAACTCTGTAAGGAGACAAATTTATCAATAGGCACTTGTTTCACCTCTTTCCCAGCTTTTAAGATTGGCCATATTGGGAACCATAATCTCTCAAGCCATACGACTCAAATAGGGGAAGAATATAGTTACGTTTTTACTAATCAGTAGCTCCTTCCATTGCAGATTCGTATAAAAACAGGAAGGATGCAATACTACCCTCGCATGGCTAAACTTGTCCCTGAAAGGGGGATTGTGGATGGTGGGAGCAGCTCCATAAAGGCCTTGAGAGGGGGCAGCTTGAGCTTTTTGAGTTGGGACAAGGTACTAGCTAGCCTTAGTTCTTAAGCAGTGATCCTAGACTCAGATGAAGCGGGGAGGTTGTGAGGGAAAGTTTCCCCGCCAAGCTCCATTTTTTCTGAAGTTTATTGCGGTGTACAGGCTCACCTCTAGTGAGCATCATTTGTTGGATTTTAGGTAGGTATAGGCTCTCTGGTGCGTTGAAGCCTAAACTCTAACAAACAGGGAATAAATTCACTTAGATCAATAAAATAAGTAGACACTAAAAACTTAAAAGTTGTAAGTTTTTATAACTTATTAAGTGCCACAGGGATAAGAAAAAACGAACCCTCATGCAATGTCACAGCTTAGTAATTAAATCTCACTTTGTGCTCAAAGGGCGTACGCATTAAATCATTATTAGTTTTGAGCCAAATATGGTCATTTGACCTATTGAAGCTCTTAATTCTCGCCTCACTTTATTGGAATGGCTGATGGAGGGTCAAGAGTGGGTAGGACAAGTTATGAGTTAATGTATCAATGAATTTGAGCCAATCACTATGTGAGAAAATATCTGCACCTTTTGGGCCCCCTTCCAACCCTATAAAAGGGCCTGGTCTCCATGGTGTGGCTTTAATGAGATTAGTGGTAAGGTGGGGAGGGACCTCGGAAGAGCTCCCTTAATTCCGCCATTAAGTCAGAATATTCTGGCTACCTAAACTCAAACCATTTGGACGATTTTTAGTAATATTTATGGAATTATTGCCCTGATTCAAAGGTTTAACATGAATTGGACAGGGCCTTTTGGCCAATTTTACAATCATCCTTGTCCATAATGCTCTTATCACAATATTGGACATGCAATTTTCCAAAAAAAAGATTTTCAAAAGGGGATTTTCCCATTGATAAATGGTAACATAGATTATAGGTGAAAGTTGCCGCTAACAATTATGTTACTCAGCTGAAAGGTTTCCCAGCAACCAGCTTATTCAAGGTAGCAGCCAGAGTCCCATTCTCTCGTTCAACCATCACATTGGTCTCTGAATTGTAGGGCATCGTCAGTACTCCCCAAATTGACCATAAGCTCATTTAATTTTGGGTGATGTTTGATAAAGTTGTTGCCATTGTCCGTTAATATAACTAAAGGGAGCCATGTTGGTAAAGTAATTGCTCCTTGATGAACTTGGTAGTACTTCTGGCATCTACTTTATCAATAGCGTGCGATTCTACCCGAAGAGTTAGGTGACCAATTTATATAATAATGATCAGTTTTTCTCAGTACTCAGGGTCAACGGGCCTACAACGCCAATTAATACAGTATGCCATGCAAACCCAGGCTCCACTAGCCAAAATGTTGTAGCTTTCTTGAAGGGCTTGCATGCCTGACATATGGTGCAACAATTGTGGTGTTTGGCAACATTGAAGTTAAGGGATTCCCAGTAATACTCCCGTTGAACCTGTTCCAGAGTCTTACATAGGCCCCATGACTGGTTACTTTATGGCTGCAGTAAAAAACACAGTGAGCTTGGAGGGTCTTGGATACAATGGGGTTTGTCCCTGAAAATTTTGAACAACTGCCTTTGATAACCCTCATACTCTCCATTGCTTTTGTGATGGCCTGCTAATTTCGGTAGCTAGTCTCTGGTATACCCACTGAGCACCTTATCATACAAAGCATCAGCCTCTTTTTTCAAGGCTAAAATGGAGATTAAGCTCAACAGCTCGATGGCATTTTGATGCGTTGTCCCTGCACGGTGTACAATTTCATAATAATATGCTTGCAACTTAAGAGCCATTGGGGTAACCTCCATTTAGCTCTTTTGAGGTTATGCAGAAATTGCAGCAAAGAGTGATCTGTCACCACAGTAAAGTGGACCCCATGTGTATACACCTGAAACTTCTTAAAGGCGTATATTACAGCAAGACATTCCTACTCAGTTTCAGTATAGTTGCACTCCTGCTTACTCAGAGTACAATTTGCATAAGCTACCACGCGTTCAACACTGACCTCGTCCTCCTGACTCAACACGGCACCAATTGCCATCAAAGATGCATCAGTTTAAATAATGAATTGTCAATCAAAGTTCAGATACTGCAATATCAAGTCTGTCATCAGGTACAACCTAAGGCTGTTGAACGAGCTTTGAGCTTCCTTATTCCATTTGAACCCTTCTTGGATCCTTTAACAACTGAAAAGAGGCTTGGTGGTAAAAGCAAAACTCTTGATGAAGCTGCAATAATAACTGACTATTCCTAAAAATACCTTTACTTTGCAAGCACTCGTCAGTTGGGACATGGCCAAAATTGCCTTAACCTTGGGTTTTTGAGGGTGTAGACTGTTAGCATCAACAATAAACCCCGGGTATTTGATCTCATTTTTAAAAATGGCAATTCATGGCATAATTTCCAGATTGGCCGCAGCCAGTTTTTTGAAAACTCTGTATCAAATGCATTAAGTGATAGGTGAAGGGGCGGCTAAAGAAATTTATGTTGTTGAGATAGATGAGAGTGCGTGACAACTTCAAATCGCCTAACACAGTATCCATGACATGTTGAAACGTCGCCAGTGCTACAAATCCCTTGGGACATTTGTGTCAGCTGATATAGGCCACTGCCAGTAATAATTGCGGATTTTTCCAGATCTTCCCTGTGAAAATCAATTCGCCAATACCCATATATGAGATCAATAGCCAAAAAGAATTGATCCCCACCTAAGCGAACAAGAGCTTCATTTATTTGTGGAAATGGGTAGGAATCCTTATTCATTATTTCTTTAACCGATGATAGTCTATAATGACCCATTTGGTCCCATCCTTATTTTTTATAATTAATATTGAAATGCCTAAGGGTTTGAGTATGGGACCAGCAACCCATGGTCGAGTAGCTAATTAACTTTATTGGCAACTATCACATCACTTTCTTGTGAATGATGAATGGGGAGCAAAATTGACAGTTGATTCCCAATGTCAACCTTGTAAACTATATTTTTGGAACACCCCAATTGTAGTCAATCTGTGCAAATAATCCCATATTTCATTTGTATAATTCTTAGGACGTGATCCTTTTGTTCTTCTGAGATTATCTGCCAGTTTAGACCAATTGAATATAGTGCAGATTGCCAGTGATTCAGGTTCATCAGTAACCCTATCTCAATCAGCTTCTCAAAGTCATGAAAATACAAAAGTTCAGTGGTAAGGAGCTAAATGAATGAAGGCCATTACTTGGCTTCTTTTAATTTGTATTGGCCTATCCAGGAGGTTGGCTACAGTTATCTCGATTTTGCTGTGACTGGAGATTAAAATTCCAGGTGCTATGTAGGACTCAGTTTTTCTTTTTCCTAGAATGCAATAAATTCACCATATGAATAGTTAGGTATATCCAAGTTAAGCTCAGTCCCAATGATGCACTGTTTCATGGACTTCACAACTGCCAGCGCTCACATCCTTAAAGGGATCCCCTGACTTTCTTCAACTGATCCAGAAGCAGCCATGAACGTTTACTAACCTGTCAAAGCTTTATGAAAATGGTCCCATCCTCATAGATCAAACTAATGTAGTCGTTCTCTTGTTTCAGGATTGTTCCCCTTTTCAATGGTAGAACAATGGCAATATTTGTCCCAAAATTTTAAGAGTAATGTCTTGGAACTCACACCAGATCCCTTTCTGTCACATGAAATCTATGCGTATTAATATTTCATAATTCTGGTTGAAAAGAACTATGGCTGAGGCAGTTAACAGAAGGGAGCTGAATTGCAAAGGAAAGACTCTATAAGCACTAGATATTAGTGATATGTAGGCCCGCCATCCCATAGTCCTTATTATGATCTACTTCAGGGGCAAGCTTTACCTCTTCAAAAATTTCATAGAAACAATATTGGTCAGAGCCCCATTTTGATGATGGCTCAAACTCTTACCCAATTTGACATATATAGGAAAAATTGCAATCAAGATAGGGAAAATATTGTTTACTCAATAAATGGTGGCATCATTTGCCAACTAAAAGAGATTTTGAAAGCTGTTTGGCTACCATGGGGAATCATTTCTTTATGGTAGCCATGGGAATAAAACCATTTACATCATTTAATGGATTAATAGCTTTTATCTGTGCTGTTGGAATGTGTGGTTTATCCAGATAAGGAAGTGCTACTTTTTTGATTATTTTGGGCTCAGGGGAACTTGCTTGTGAGCGTATAACTGCAAAAACATGGTCAGGGGAACTTGCACAAAAGCGAAGGTAGACTGTTCCAGGTCTAGTCCGTTCAATCTTTTCCCAAAAAGGATAGCTGTTCATTGGTGAGGATAACCACAATTATTTTGTCAGTTTTGGCATGGCAAAACTATGAGATATGGCCATATTTCCTCACTTATAGTAGATGACCTGGTTCTTCATATTGCTTTTGTGGAGTTTTTTAGCAAACTTACTTGACCCTCAGTATTTTTCCCCAAATGTCATTTTGGTGAATTTTCCCTCATAACCCATAGGAGCAGGGTAGCGTTGTGAAAGCTCTTGTTGGGGGCATTGAAGGTGGCCCCACGGATGCATAAGAATTTGACCATTTGAGCTGTTTTTATATCTGCAGTCAGTGTGGTAATCATTGCTTGACTGAGCTCTTTGTGTCCATGCAACGCTGACTTCATGGCAGTCCAGGAGTTAAATCTGTTAACACTCTTAAACCTGTTAGGATATGTTCTTCCATATAGAGGCAACTGGAAAAGACTTAGATAGACTCATCTCTTTGGAACTGAATTCCAAGAAAATTCTGCTTACAGTTGTCAAGGTGCTCCATAATGCCAAGCTCCCCTACAATTGCCAACTTAACTTCTTCATAAGCCCATTTTCTGGCAGCTAGATGGGGCAGAATGATATTCTGGCTGGTGGTGTTGAGACAGTTTACCACAGTGGCCACCTTCTAGTGATCCCCACACCCCACCATGGCTATCTAAAACAACTTGAAGAACGCTGCAATATTGTTTTACTGAACTATGGCAGTTTTTAGAGTCATCTGAAATTCCAGAGTCTCAGGGGGATCGCTGCCAATTTTTGACCGCCATCTGACAGTTTGCATAGGAGAGGATGAGCGCTGTACAGGATAAGCCATTGGTTTTTTCTTCACCTTTTGTTATGTGCCTCAACTAGATTTAGTGAAACTTTCATCTCTCAGATGAGTAGCTTTCATAATCAAAACATATATGCATTTGGAACTTTCTGGGCTGCAGCCAGTGTTTCTTTCTAAGGTGGATAACTGATCAGCGATGGTTTTTTTCACACTCCTTGGTACCATACTTCAACGCCTTCAATTTTAGATAAATTTAACTTAGTTCCTCCAGATCCTTGGCCAGCTGTCAGATTTGTTTAGTCATATTGTCCACGGTTTCTACTAACAGCTTGGCTTCATCCTGTTCCTCAATCATGTCTGAGCCCTGCTTCATCATATTCCCTTTGATTGTGGCATCATGGCCCATACCTCTTATCCTTGCTTTTGGGATATGGAATCCAATGCTGTAACTTCAAGCCCTGACAACCCAATCCAGATTTCTTGACCACATTTTGGTTGTGAGTATTCATGTCACTGACAAACACTTATAATTTCACAACTTCTTCCTTAACATCTTTATGCTGCTTTATGAGATAGTGATAGACTCTAACATCTTTACAGATGATTTTATTACCACATATATTAGGTCCGCAGTTTTGGGAGCTTGGCACGCTTCAACCTCAATCTGGCCGCTCCCCTTGTCACTCACCAGTGGTCCTCTCATTTATTCTTAACTCAATAACTTATGGACAACGTCAGCCCAGAACCCTTTGTAGTGAGCACTACTTGTTGAAAGGTGGTCAATGCACAGGTTTGCAAGGGTATTCCTAACTTAATACAATTTTCTGTATAATGACATGGAGCATAAATCTGAACCAATAATGGTTCAGTTGACACTAAATCATTGTTCACTTATAATATCTAGGTAATTCCATTCAAATTAACTAAAAACTAAAAAACTTGTAAAGCTAGTATACTGAGAACAAGATATTCTTTATTAGAGAAATACTTCCATACATATATATATATAAATTTGACATCTTAGTGCCCTTCTACTAAAATTGTCAGCATTTGTTTCTGGAGAATATCTTACACTCATTGACCTGCAGCTTCAGCATGCCTTTGGTCAGAACTTCCATAAACTCGATTCCCAGGCTAGGCAATCCAGCACTCAAGCTGGTAAACTATCGTGTATCATCCCTGACAAATGAGGAAGTCTTAATAATATAAATAATCTGAAATAATAACTTGGAGCTCCCTCCCTTAGAAGCCCAAAGCCATTAAAACTATTAAACAATATTGGGGATCATCCCTGACCAATCTACTGGTATTGTACACATTGGTGAAATCATAATCTGGTTAAATTTCTAACAGCGGTAACCTTGGTCTCTTCACTATGGACTTTTAGTATAATAACTATATAAAAGTAAAAATGACTCCAATAACATATATCAAGTATCAATGTTTTTTATATCTTATATCTGACCTCCATAATTCCCTGTTACAGATTTTATAGGGTAATATACCCCAAGAAGTCTCCCAACTTTTCTAAAAAGTTAGCCTTAAAGTAACTTGTACTATTAAATTTAGATGTTCCTTTTATAACTACTGATAATTAAATAAAATGTAATTACCTCATCCTAAAATTTCAAGCTTAATACATGTGATAATGGCTAGCTATAGACTTGAATTATTATACACATTCTTTAACATGCAAGGGATCTCAACTTACATCCTACAATTATATTGAAAGGCAGTTAAGTACATATGGCTTAAGATAATGCATTGCCTACATGTCTAATACAAATAATATTAAATTTAGCTTAACAAATAGTCTACTTATTCGCCTTATTGTATAGATGTATGCCTCATCAAAGCTAACATCTCATCAGATAAGGAGATCTGGTTGTTTTACAACATCTAGTACTTAGATGCCTCAAAATTTTTCGCATAGCTTAATTTATATCTATTCTTGTGCGTATATAGGTATGTAATGACCTTGCGAATAATAAAAGACTAAGATCAAGGTTAGATTATATAGGTTAGCTTATTATTTGTGTAACCTTAAAATTTTTTTACCTAGGTAAGGAATATTGATTGTACCATGGTTAAAATGTATCATAAATATACATAAACTAGAACCCAATTTCTGGTATAAATTGGTACGTTAAAATTGTTTTAAATTGTCTTGTAAAGCCCTGCCTCCAATTATACTAGTACAAAGGTTAAGTATGTATAGCATCCTTCATTGTTATGAGCAGTCTCACTGTATGTGCAACAAATGAATATGGTAATAAATACAGGTTGCAGTCTACATAGTTGAGACTATACAGGAGAAGTGTTTCCAGCTCTGTGCATTAAGACCATGAGCAGGTGAAAATCTAGGTATGATAATAGCTAAAATTGCTTATTAACAGGAGCGTCATTTGTCTTATAAACAAAAGTGTAAAGCTAAAGTCTGTGATAACTCACTATCCTCATACATACTGTTGAATTATATCATATTGCAAGCCTGGGGGAGCGCCCCTTCCACTTGAGCTGGGTGACATTCTCGTTTCTATCAAAAAAGGGTCTAGAAGGCAATCTTCCCCTCTCATCTCTCATGGCGACATCACTCATGTGGTGGACAAGCGTTGGGTAACATCTTACCCCTTAAGGACCCTTCCACCCATCCCATTATTAAATTCAGCCAAATTAGTATGACAAATCGAGAAAATTTGTGCTGAGTTTTTGGGCTGCTGGCTTTTGCCTGGGATTAAAGGTTCAAATAAAGTCAAGCGCACCGATCCTTTGGCATCAAAGCCTGAGAGCCCCAACCCATCAGCAACAAATCCCAAAGGGTGCATACTTTCAGAAACCATAGTATCTAATGTCAAATCTTTAGCAAAGCTTACCAATGGCATCAGTCCATTGGGAAATGTACTGATAATTCAAAACCTGACAAGACATATCAAAACCTTTGTTCATTATTTCCCACTTGGTCAAACAGACACTGGAGCAACTGGGTGTGGGCGGTTTGGTTTCCACAAACCTGTTCCTGACCTCTTGGGACTGCCCCATGTGGGGTGTCCTTGGGAGGTTCCTGCTGCCCATTGGGTGAGATGCCTTATGTTGACTTTTGGTTTTCTTCAGATGGCTGGTTCTTCTTCTGCGGTATGGTGGAGTTTTGAGCATCTATTGTATGAAGACAATAGACTAGACAGTGACTATAGTTCAAGATATAACTCCTTGGTAATAGCACTTCAAAATTGTATCCTCCTGTCATTTACTTGGACAATGGCTTTCTGCCCTGATCTTACTGATCCTAAGTAAATTCTCGACTAATACAAAGTTAAATATTAAACACAAAAAGCTTATAAGTTGAACTATAAACTAGTGGTAATAGTTGAATGTATTTTATTAGTATCAACTTGGAGATAATTTATAGGGTTTTATATTCACCACATCTTACCCATGACGTCTCATTTTCAATGGCACTTGGCCAGAGGAACATGTAAAATGTTTGTTTGAGGGTCTACAAATACTTTGACTCAGGGCATCTCGCATGGCCTCAAGGTTGGTGTAATTAACGTCAATATTCTCAAGATGGCGTTTCAGATGCATCTGCAAATAGCTGAACCGATTCTCTTTCACAAGCAATTGGCAGCACATACCAAGGCGATTTGTACCACTAATTAGTAATTGATTTGATCAACAACTCAACTGACATTAAAAACTAATTACAACATAGACCAACAAAGCCCACATACCTGAGTCATTAAGTCAAAACTTAATGTTAAGTCTGACCTAACCAACAAAGCCCTTGATCTCATGTCATCATAGTTGAATATTATTAATTGAAATTGCTAGGCCACGGATCCCAAGCTTTGCATAAGCTTAGGATATTCCTTATGCATAATCACTTCTATCTAATATGATCCATAATAAATTAAGCATGTTAGCACTATTATGTCCCTATCAAATATCTGACAATTAAGTCCAGTCAATTACTCAACACTTCCCCGCCTTGACTGGATATAATTGGCAGGTACCCTTCTTCCTGGGTCACAATGTCTAACTTTTCGCATTCATAAAAGTATGAATATTATCTTGATAGCCTTTCTGTCTCAGACAGACAAGCCTTCCTAAGGCTATTAAAGTCCATGTGGCGTGATATGGTCATCTTGGGCATGGTGCTTATGATTCCTCAAGCTGGATTGACCAGCTACGCTTCCACAGTACTAGAGAGTTTGGCTTTGCATCCCACTGCAATAACACCAATTGATAAACCTGAACAAGCCCCCATGGCTTCAAGTACTGTCAGTCAAACATCCCAATGGGTCAAGCTGGATCCCCTTTTGACTTATTCTTTATCTCTTCAGCCTTCTGAAGCCCTTTAGTCCCAAGAAACCCTGATCCAACATCAATTCGCTTTGGATGGTGAGCTTCTTCCAGACTTCTTGTTTTCCCTTTTTAGCGTCTTCATTTCTAAAAATCTTGCTTCCTCTTTATATGTGGGCAGTGTGTCTTCGTTAGGTCTTGAGCTCAATTTGATGTTAGAGCTTGTAAATGCATACTTGTCATCTGCACTTGCTACAGGTCCTGAGGTTGCCACATATAATATTTTTGAGGCCAAACAGGCACTTATTTTTGCTAACTCAGTTGCTAGGCTTTAGTGCAAACCTGCTTTTGTACATACCATTTTTTACATCTCGTTGGGCCTCAAGATTTGTATTTCAAAGGATTAGCGCATCTTGGTATTATACCAAGCCCTTTTCAAAAGCTTGGCAAAGAGGCTTCCCAAGAAGTATGTCCCCCCAGATGGCTCTTTTGGGTGCATGCATTCACTTCCCTCCTTCCTTGCTCCCCACCAATACTGTGACTGACATGTGCAGGGTATTAGATGAGGCCCATCTTTATATGTTTTGCACAAAAGTGTTCCTCCCCCAGTTTACCCCTGCCTTGAGAGTCTTCTTGCCAATTGTACCTTTCTTTCTGCGGCTTTACTCCTGAGTCAAACCTTTCTTGCTTATTCCAAAGTCCCTTCCAATGGTCTTTCCCTTTAGTTTGATGGCTTTTTTTAAGCCAACAGGGCCAGCGTGCCTGGTGCTTAGCTTTTTTAGGTTTGGCACATCTCTGACAGCTTCTAGATAGTTAGGACTTGTATGAGATTCGCATCTCTCTGATTCTACTTCAGGCTTCTCCGGTTCAATCACACTCTCTTCCTCCTACTGAAGAAGGGGTACCTAGTTCCAATGCCAGCGAGTCATCAAATCTATGAATTAAAATTTAAGGCTTTCAATTATTTTTCCTGTCTTTTTATTATTTTTATTATTATTATTATTAAATATTTATATTTATTATATCCACTTTTTAACTTTTTCCTTTCTTTTTTTTTCTTTTTGTATTACTATTCTTTATGGTAAGGATAAAGGAACTTATCATGTACTTGATTCATAATCCAGCCGCCTTGATCCTTAATGGTATATATTTCTTCAGACAATTTCTCCAATATTCAAATGAACTTTTCTGAAGCGAAGCTAGCTTGTGCGCAGCCTGTGGTATGAGTGTCACAATATACTACTAAATCTCCTTCCTTGAACTTAGTCACCATAGCTCGTTTAGTGTCATCAAAGCTCTTCTGAATAGTTTTTCAACTAATTGCATTTTGATAAGCTTCAGATTGCAACTTGATTAGGGTCTTTGCTAGTTGCTCAACATAATTATTTTGGTTAATTGCATTGGTTGAACTAAGTATTGAATATGTTAATGGAGGCATAGCAGGCTGTCTACCATACAGAAGTCAAAATGGAGAGTGGCCTGTGCTCTGTGATGTCCAATATTGTATGCAAACACAGTAGCACTAATTGAAGTTGCCCATTGTTAAGGCACTAAGGCTGCGTTTTTTCATAAAATGCTGACTAGAGTGCCATTCACTTGCTCTACCATACCATTAGTCTCAGGATGGTATGGTGTTGGCAACACTCCTTTGATAGACATCAACTCATTTAACCGTTGTACCATTTGGGCAGTAAAATTTGTTTCATTATCCATCAAGATCTTTTGAGGACATCCGTGCTTATAAATAATATTATCCATAATGAACTTGGCAGTAGTTAGAGCCCTGACATCTCAGATTGCTTTTGCTTCCACCCATTTTGTCAGATGGTCGATAGCAACAATTATGTATTTGTTGCCTAGGCTACTTACAGGTAAAAGGCCAATTACATCAATTGACACGGTATGCCAGGCCCAGTCAAGTTTGATCAAATGATATTTCACATCCAACTACATAGGTTTTGAAATTTGGCATGAATGACATTTATTGAGCGCATCTTGGATATCAAGTCACATGGAATCCCAATAGTAACTAGATCAAATTAATTCTAGCATCTTGGTCATTCCCCATGTCTGACAGTCTTGTGTGTTTATGTATTAATCTCCATTTAGTCAGAAGGTTTTGGGAAAATTTGACGTTGCCCTTCAGGCTTAAGCCTTTATAAAACTCCATTTTAATATTCTGTGTTGATTAATGCTTTTTTAATCGCTTTTTGAACTTCAGGTGGCTCATCTCCATACTTTTGGGTAATTAATTTTTAATAAAGCTCATCAGTTAAACTGCTCAGGACAGTTACAATAGAAATCGCAATAGTCCATCTGCATTTTGATGGGCCGCTCCACCTCTATGAATAATTTCATAATTGTACAAATTTAATTTCAGAGCCCAGCGGGCTAATCTTCTTTCAGGTTCCTTGAGATTGTGGAGCCATCATAATGAGCTGTGATCCATCACTACTTGAAACTTGGTGCCATGAATGTAAACCCAAAATTGTTTACAAGCGTAGATGACAGCCAAACATTCTCTTTCAGTCACTGTATAATTATGCTCATGCTTACTCAGCATCCTGCTGCAATAAGCGACTAGATGCTCATCACTATCATCCCCAATATGCAATAGCACACCACCAATCGCAGTCAATGAGGCGTCAGTTTGTATGATAAAAGGCTTTCTGAAATCTGGATATCAGAGGATAGGCATTAAGCTCATTTTGTTTTTCAAAGCCTCAAAGGCTTGTTGGCACTCCTCTGCCCAGCAAAAATGAGCTCCTCCTTGTAGTAAGTGGAATAGAGGCTCAGCAATCTTCACAAACCCTTCTACAAATCTTCAATAGTATCCTACCATCCTAAGAACACTTGAACATCTCTCATACTCATCAGAGTTTTCATTTTGTTAATCACCTCCACCTTTTGAGGCTGAGGCCACAGGCCCTTGGAATCAATGACAAACCTGAGGTATTCCAATTGTTCTTTAAATAATTGACATTTTCTAGGCTTTATCTTCAGATTGGCCTCCAACAGCCATTTGAACACTTGTTCAAGGTGCTCCAGATGTTCAGAAAACATTTGCAAAAAGACATTGATGTCATCTAGGTACACCAGTACGCAGGACAATTTAAGGTCCCCCAAAATCGTGTCCATTGCGCGCTGAAAAGTTGCCAGCACATTACACAGCCCCTGTGGCATGCGTGTCAGTTGGAAAAGCCCTTGAACAACAATCATCGTGCACTTTTCCTGCTCCCCTGGAGGCAGCTCAATATGCCAATATCCTGAGATGAGGTCCATTGTGGTAAAATACTTTGCCCCCCAAGACGGTCCAGAGCATCATCAATTCTAGGCAATGGATACAAATCTTTTTTGTAATGGCATTGAGGCGTTGATAATCAATCACATCTCGATTACTGCCAGCTTTTTTTATATGATTAAAACTGGGCTGGTCCATGGCTTTTGAAGGGCACTATCATTAAACTTTTTAGCAATTTGTCAAGCTCTTCTCTGAATATTTCGTCACTAGCCCTTGGGCGCCAGATTGGCCTCATTCTAATAGGCATATGGTGCCCGGTATCAAAAAAATGCTGTACTCCTTTTGCACAACCTAAATCTTGGTCATCTTTGGCAAAAATTTTGTAGTATCATTCAAACAACCCTAGTGCTTCATCCTTCTGTTGTTCTGATAATCCAGTAAACGATTCTCAAGAAATTACAGTATGTGCCCCAAGGGTTTTGGTTGGTAAGCTGAACTCAGATAAGTCACCAAATTTGACAGCTGATTTTAACTTGTCCCTTGTAAACAGATGCACAAATGTGACTACTTGATGTTTCTTGACCTTAATATTTCAGCTGGTCAAATTTGCCTAGTAAGACATCAATCTCTCCGTGCCCTGGTATAAGTATTCCAGGCTCCATACTAGGTTCTATTTGAGAACAATGCACCGGGGATACAACCTCCCCATATAGTCCTTCTGGAATATCAAGTGTGGTCACCGTCCTCATAACCAAATGATGGCCTGGAGCTATTGTCACATCCTTATTCACATGTAGAAGTATTCCTCAATTTTTGTTTATGGCAGTTGGCATGGGGCAGCTTCAATTTCCCCACTGAATATATCCTACAGGTATTATCCCATCTGCATAATATATATTGATAAAATTTCTATGACAGCTTGTGGGTTTTGTATTGTTACAAGAGTAATAAATTGGAAGTGATTGTCCCAATATCATCAAGATGTTTTCTTTAAAATCGCATGATATCCTATAGGTCCTGAAAAAACTAGTACCAATTAATATGTCATAATTGGCGTTTGGAAGCACTATAGTGGGTGCAGCTACTACCAAAGCTCCAAATCGCAGTGGCAAAGCGCTTTAAGCTCCTTCACTCTTAGTGCTGTTAAGTCCTGCAGTCCCATATTCTTGATGATGGTAAATGTCCAGAGCTATTGTAATTTTTTAACCAGCTTCGTGGAAACAATGTTTACAGGTGCTCCACTATCAACAATAGCTACAACTCTGATCTTATTGACCAGAATATCCACATAAGTGCACTCAGAGTAGTAAGAATCAATAGAGTTTACTAAGTGAATATGGGAAGAATCCAGGGAGTTAAGAGTGTGCTTCAGAGTATTTCCAAAACTGGGACATTAATTGATGAATGTGTCAATTGGCATGGCTATATTCACCCCTTTCAAGCTTGGGGTATTTGCTGCAATATTTGGCCCTTTAACTGGAATATTCTCAAGTATATGTTGCACATAGGGTTTAGTGACTACTTCAGAGGATTCAGGTTTGACAACCTTACTCTGGGAGCGAGTTACCGCATGTACATTCAAAGAATCTTCATTTGATACTAAACTTGAATCGCTTTCAACATTAAATGAGGCCCCATGGACAGCATTTTCTTTTCAATCAGGTAGGACTGGTGTCATAGGCACAATAGAGCGTCCTGAATTAATTATGCTTGTTCTTTTCCCTCCTCCTGCATGGTATTGGGAAGGACTACATTGACATTTCGCTGATGGCATCAGGAGCAAAGTGACCTTTACAATTGCAATTAAATCAAGTAATCTCACTCATTGGGCATGGGGCTCTCATATTTGAGTTTTTCTCATTTTTTACATGCGGATTACTGTCAATCTTCTTATTGGTTTTGAAGGGCTTTCCAGTGGTTGCAGCAGGTCCTGATCTGTACCTGGTATTAGGAGTGCCATAATTTTCTGAGCATCTGCACAAATAATCAACCAATTCAAATGTTGAAAGGTTTTGCTTGAAAGCAGGCAATAAACTGTTTGACAAATTTGGGTAAGGTTCTACTGCATGTTTTAGTGCTATCTTAGCATCAAAATTGACCATAGCCCATGCGCCTAGGAGAACTTTAGCTTCACAATAGAATTGATCCGCAAATTTGTCAATTGCTTCATCTTTCTTTAAAGCAAATGTTCATAAACTTATATTTTTTGATTGAGATTCGTTCTGGACCTCCAAATTTATGAAGCACAGCCTCTTTGACTTCGGCATATGTTAATTTTTTATTAATTTGAGGCATAATCAACTCAATGCTCCACTCATCCAAGCAGTTAATCATAATGGCTGCTTTATTACAGTTGCTGTCCCCGTACATGGCCATTTCAAAGCGTTTTGAAAAATGTGGTAATACTTTCATTCTTTTCAAAAGCAGGCAGGATTGCTGGTTTATAATTTTTGCTTTACCATTCCTGGTTATCACGATTATTTCTTTGTTGACTTGAGCCAGGCGTACTAGGGCGCTGAGGCATCATATCCTGGTTTGAGGTGTTAGGGTTGTCCAAAGCAACCATATTGCTAGGCATTTATCAACATGGCCCAGAATCCATTTCAGTAGCTATTTCTGAAGCTTCATCCTCATAATATTTGGAAGAGTTTCCAGTAAAGTGGTTTGTAGCACACTGACAACGCCCGTTGTCCAGAGCTCAAATTTGATTGTTGATTTCATTTTCCCAATTGACACGCTTTTGGTTTTTTAACTTTAATTTCGCAATTTCCTCATTCAAGCTAGTAGTTTGTAGTTTCAAGATGGAAATCACTTGGTCCTTTTCTTTTATTGCCTTTTTGCACTGGTTTAATTCTCCACGAAGATTATTGTTTGACTCATTAGTAGCAGTAACATCATCATTGAGATTATTGATCTGTAGATTAAGACAATCAATAGAGTCTTAATTTTTTCATTTTTGCCCATTGGCCCTCAAATTGTGTTTTACAAAAATTATATTTTTCTGATGTATTCATCCTTCATCTGCGAAATTTGGGCACTCAGACGTCAATACTGATCACAAAATCTATTGTTATGATTTAACTGCGCCTCTTGGGCTTTGTGATTAAGCCTCATGAACTCTGAAGCATTGATAGAAGTTTGAGTGATATTGCTAATCCAAGATTCAGTGACTCCTCTTTCCTCTAAGAAGTTGTCAAAGATGGTATGCAATCTGTCATTTAGCTCTTGTGCTAATTCTGCTATCTGGTCATTAGCCCAAGTGGCTAAATTATAATTTGCCTCAAGCTAGAACGGATCTCAGCGAAGTTGGCTTCCAATTTCTAATTTAAAATTTGGCCCACTTGGCTGGAGTTGTGTGAGAAGTTCACCAACTCAGTAATGGCTGCATGATGGCAGGCGATTGTCATCTGAGAATTTCTGGAGGTGGGATGTACAAATTCATTTAAGTATTGGGCGATATTCTCTATCCCAATTAAATTGTTACAGATCTGAGCTACACTTAATTGATGATGAGCTAGATATCTCATCCACAACACATCTTGCTGTCATTAGCGATAAAAAGGATTGCTACTGTCCACAGGCCCTTGCCCTATTTGATACCCTCTTAACAACTGCTACTCAAGAAGTTCCAGCTCCTCAAGCGAAATGGGTTCATTGGGGTAGGTAATAATGGGTACATCCTCTCAATTAAACTGTGACACAGTCATTTCAGTATTCCCATTGGGCCCAGTTATGGTTCTGAATAATTGATTGGGATTGCTCCCCTGCTCAGCGTGGTCACCATCTGCATTCCCAGCCATGAGCGCCACTTGTTGAATTTTGGTCTTCAACAGATGGCTGGTTCTTCTTCTGCGGTATGGTGGAGTTTTGAGCATCTATTGTATGAAGACAATAGACTAGACAGTGACTATAGTTCAAGATATAACTCCTTGGTAATAGCACTTCAAAATTGTATCCTCCTGTCATTTACTTGGACAATGGCTTTCTGCCCTGATCTTACTGATCCTAAGTAAATTCTCGACTAATATAAAGTTAAATATTAAACACAAAAAGCTTATAAGTTGAACTATAAACTAGTGGTAATAGTTGAATGTATTTTATTAGTATCAACTTGGAGATAATTTATAGGGTTTTATATTCACCACATCTTACCCATGACGTCTCATTTTCAATGGCACTTGGCCAGAGGAACATGTAAAATGTTTGTTTGAGGGTCTACAAATACTTTGACTCAGGGCATCTCGCACGGCCTTAAGGTCAGTGTAATTAACGTCAATATTCTCAAGATGGCGTTTCAGATGCATCTGCAGATAGCTGAACCTATTCTTTTTCACAAGCAATTGGCAGCACATACCAAGGCGATTTGTACCACTAATTAGTAATTGATTTGATCAAAAACTCAACTGACATTAAAAACTAATTTTAACATAGACCAACATTGCCCACATACCTGAGTCATTAAGTCAAAACTTAATGTTAAGTCTGACCTAACCAACAAAGCCTCTGAGCCCGTGTCATCATAGTCAAATATTATTAAGTAAAATCTCTAGGCAACGGATCCCAAGATTTGCATAAGCTTAGGATATTTCTGATCCATAATCATTGATATCCAATATGATCCATAATAAATTAAGCATGTTAACATTGTTATGTCCCTATTGAATAGCTGAAAAACTAGATCCAGTCAATTACTCAACACCGTCACTCCAGTTGGTGGAACTACAGAAAATCTGCAACTTGGGCATCCATGGATGAACCAACAGTGACTCAGCCCACTTCTGATAATTTCAAAGTTATTTCAACATAATTTTTTTCTCCTCCCCATTGCCCAAAGTTCAGCGGTTTATATCAGTCTCAATGGCCCCAATCCCGCATTTTTCAAGCTGTTCCCCAAATTGATTGTCTACTTAAACAGTTGTAACATACTGAGAAAATTGACAGTTGATTTTATTATTTTTAACTCAATAAAAATCTTCCTGTGCCATATTTATTTAAGTTCGATTTATCTTGCCATATATCTTGAGACATTTGCAATGTGGTCCCACAGCCCACATATTAACTGGGTTGTCCCAATATATTTTTTAGCTTTGATCCCACCATATTCACTTGGGCCTATTGTGTCAAGGCCTTTGCAAATGTTTCCCCAACCTTGCAACTTCTTATGCCTCAGACCATCAGCCCTAATGTTGTAACAGCCTGGGTTTTTATTGGGTTAGCTCTTACATTGGCAGCCCATCAACACTCAAAATTACTTATCTCTCAACCTATTTAAACTTTATTCAAGTGACAATGCCTCTGGCATTCTGACTCACCTTTTGAGCTTTTGTATCTCAACTGGTAGCCAGTCTAAACTTTATTGGCCGTCTTCCTGACATAATTAACCATTCATTATTTATGACCATTTCTGCCCACCTCAAGGTGGGCAAAGCAGCGGTTACCATCTTCCACATGAACAATCAGTTGGTAGCCTGCTTTTGGTTGTTTGTCTGGTCAACCGCTAATTTTATAAGCAGCTTTCAGATGGCTTTATAGGAATCTTTCATGGTTAAATCGTACCATTACCCTCTACATTCCCCTTTATCCACCCTCAAAAATGAGAATTTCATGATTGGGTCTAGTGACTTGTCCTCATGTTCCGTTCCCAAGGTTGAATCAGTATCCATATTGTTTTTCAATCCTGACACCGCCCCCATTCCTGAGTTGGTGTGCTTGGCTCACCTGTCTCTGTAATCTCATTGATGTCTGCAGAAATGACTACATTCACCAATAAACAGAATTACGCCTAATTTTATTACTGATGAAAGTTTGTATTGGGGCACACCCAGTGTCCTTTAAGGCCTTGGTTTACACTGAAGCAGCGGGAATTTCATGAATCTGGAGTTGTCTTAGCATCTGGATCTTGATTTGGACCTTGGACCAGCAGCGTTGGCCGCCTCGTTGGCCTCCAAACCATCCTACAAAGTATGGCGCCCAGTACCCTTCTCAGTTCACCAGTTTAGTTTTTGCAATTGCTTCATGGTGATTCCTAAACTTGTGTTCCTGATGATTTTGGGTGTGGGTTAATGGCGTCATCAGCATGTGCAAATCCACTTGGAATCTAACATGCTGACATTTTTAAACAATCAGGTGGAGGGTGAGTTCCCATTTATTGGATACCCTTATAAGGCTCAAAACTGTGGATTTGTTACAACCCTTATATCTCTTGTAAGTCTTCCGCCATATTTCCACGCTGCATTGATGGGCTATCAGAGCATTTTAAATTCTGAAAGGGCTAACTGCCTTCCCCCACATACGTAATTTGACACAAAGTTTTGTACTATAGTGAAGGTGGTGAACACAAATTGCCCACTGTACCCATATATGGTGGAGGAGGTTGCCCTCAATACCTGTTTTGATGACATGCTCAAGAAGGGTTAGATGTTCAAAGAGACATCTCCTGTGGCCTCTACTGTTGTCTTTTCCAAGAAGGCAGATGGTTCTCTTCGACCCTGCATGGATTATGGCCATCTTAACAATATTATGGTCCACAATCCTTAACCACTGCAGTTGGAACAGACAATTGGCCAAGCAATTGCCAAGTCATGGGTGTTTTCAAAAACTTGATCTTGTTAATGCCTTTAATCAAATTTGGGTTACGGAGGGTCAGGAATGGCTTACTGCTATCTGGACAAGACGAGGCATATCCCAATTTTGAGTGATGTATTTTGGGCTTAAGAATGCGCCTGCAACATTCCAAAGGATGATTGATAATGTTGGGTGATCTTCAGTTCACCTGTGCAGTCGCATAGATTGATGAATCCCTGGTACACTCTCCCTCCCCAAAAAACATGCAAAGGACTTGGAGGCGTTGGTGGCTGTCCTGTATAAGGCTGATTTGCTTGTTAACCTGTAAAATGCGAATTTCACTGGGAGGAAGTTACATTCTTTGGAATTTCATCTTGAAATGGGTATGCCATTCCACCCAGAAAACTGGATGCCATCTGCAAATGGCCAACTCCAACAACCCAAAAGCAACTGAGAAGCTTCTTAGTAATATCATATTCCTGAAAATTCTCTCCTGCGCTCTCTCAGCTAGCCGCCCACTCCACCCACCCACAGGCATGAACTTTCCCTTTCAATGGATGTCCAAATAACATCAGGCATTCGATTTAATTAAGTAGATGTTTCTGTCACCCCCATACTTAAGCACGCGGTTCTCTCCAAAACCTATATTGTAGCATGCAATGCATCTTCTGTCGCGATAGGGGCCATCTTGCTCCAAGATCACGATGGGTTGGAACCTTCAGTGTCTTATTTTACCACAAGTTCTCTCCCACTAAGCAATCCTGGGCCATCTATGACAAGGAGCTGGCAGCTGAGGCGTGGTCCTTGACCCACTGGCAAATCTTTTTCAAGGTGTTCAGCATGAGGTGACTGTGAAAATGGACAATAAGCTTTTTTTACTTCCGCAAGCCACAGAAGTTGGCACATCAGCAGGCCTGCACCTACCAGGACTTGTGAAGTTTTAACTTTAAATATTAGTTTGTAAAAGGAGCGTTAAACGTCCTTCCCAATTTTCTAAGCTAGAACCCTGCACTTTGCCCAGCTGACTCAGATGTGGCGGATCTCATCATAGTCATTCCCCAACCCAAATCTTGGCCATTGTTTCACCTGTAGTTTTGACAGCATATGTAGCTTTAAATGCGCCCTTAATTTCATGAGTCTTAGCAGTGTAATTGGCATGTGCAGAAGGGGTGGACCTCATGGAGCGGTTGTCCCTCCCAAATAAAAAACAATCCTTGTATTCTCTGACCAAGGGGCTCATTCAATTTTGGTTGCAGGCGTAGGTCCCTCCTCTCCTCTGAGTTGAAATAATTTAGGCTCATCATGATCCTCCCATAGTTGGTCACACAGGGAATAAAAAGTGCATTGATTTGATCAAGAATATCTATAATTGGCTGGGCTTGTTAAAGGATGTCCCAGCATGGATCACAGACTGTGTAACTTGCATTGGGCAAATCAGAACAGTCTGGTAATAATGGTCTCTTACATCCATTACAGCATGTCAAATGTCCATTGATATTGGTGTCCATAGACTTTATTGTTGAGCTACCCAGCTCCAAGGGGTTCACAGCAGTTATGTTGGTTGGAGACTGCTTCACTAAATTTTCCTTGTTTATCTTATGCTCCTCCGCCATTACTTCTGAATAAACTGCTCGTCTCTTTGTGCGCCATGTGTTCTTGATTTTTGGACTCCATCATGAGATTGTCAGCAACTGCGTTCCCCAATTTACTGTTCAGTTTTGAATTAATCTCTTGGCAATCTTAAAGATCACACTTTGTCATTCCACTGCATACCATTACAGTTGGATGGCCAAACCAAAAGGGTCAATAAGATCCTGTAACAGTACCTGTGGTGTTACACTGCATCCACTCAGGATACCTGGGCAGATGACCTTCCCCTCGCCCAGTTTGCATATAGCAATGGAACACATGTGTCCACGGGTTTTTCCCCATATGAGGCTATCTTGGGTCATAACCCTTCATTCTTGGTTGGCCCATGCTTCCACCCAAAGGCACCAGCCACAGCTGAACATGCCCAGCACATTTGGGCCATGCAGTTCTTGGTTTAGAAGCACTTAATAAAGGCAATAAGTGATTATAAGTAGTTTACTGATTGTAAATGGCTCCCAGTGCACGAGATAAAGGTAGGATACCATGTTATGCTAAACACACGCCACTTGCGCATGCAGGTGCCATCACATAAGTTTGTCAGCAAGCACTCAGTTCTCCACATGGTGGAAGAGGATTTGTGAAATGGAGTCTTCCATCTAAAATTGCCACCCCACTGGAAGCAACACCCAGTCTTCCATGTGTCTCAGTTGTCCCCATTTAAGGGGGCAATCCCTTTAAACCCATAGAACATTGCGATCAATGGAGCTGAGAGAGCTGAAGTTGAAATCATCCTGTCCTCCCAACAATCCCACCAGTCAATTCAATCTTTAGTCGCATGGAAAGGCTATTTGACCTATGAGAATAGCTGGTTTGGTGCACGAGACTGTGCCAACAGCTTGGAAGATGTTGAGGCTTTCCATGCCACCCACCCAGATGCTCCCTTTCCTCCCCCAAAAATTGCTATGATAATGGCAATCAGATTACCAAAGCCCAAAATAAAGTGGCCTCTCACACTTCCCTGGTGGTGGTGCTCCCCTTTAGCAAAAGGAAAGGGTAATGAAAGTCCAGGGGAGCGCCCCCTCTAATTGGACCAAGTGACATTCCAGTTTCTGTTAAAAAAGGGGTCTAGAAGGCAAGCTGCACATCTCATCTCCAATGGTGTTTTTGCCATTTTGTGGATGAGCGTTGGGTAACAGTTTAAACTTTAAAGACCCTTCAATTCATCCTAGTACTAAATTCAGCCAAATTAGTATGACAAATTAATGGAAATTGTGCTAAGTTTTCAGGAAGATGGAATATGCTTGGGATGAAAGGTTCAAATAAAGTCAAGGGCAACAAGCCTTTGGAATCAAAGCTTGAGAGCCCCAACCCATCAGCAACAAAGCCCAGTGGGTGCATACTTTCAGCAAACATAGCATCTAATGTCAAATCTTTGGAAAAGCTCGCCAATGGCATTAGGCCATTGTAAATGTAGCTGACAGTTCAAAACCTGACCAGGCATATCAAAACCTTTGTCCGATATTTCACACTGGTCAAACGGGCACAGGAGCAACTGGTGCAGGCGGGTTGGGCGCCTTAAACACATTCCCAACCTCTCAAGACCTCCCCTATGTGGGGTAGCCTTGGGAGGTTCCTGCTGCCCATTGGGTGAGACGCCACTGCTTCAGTTAGTGGAACTGCAGAAAATCCACAACTTGGGCATCTGTGGACAAACTGACAGTGACTTGCCCACATCTGATCTTTTTGAAGTTGGTTCAAATAAATTTGTTTTTCTCCATCCCCCTATCACTTAAACTTCACCAGTTTAAGTTGAACCTTGAGGGCCCTGATTCTGCGTTTTCTCAAGCTATTCCTCAAATTGAGCATCTATTTAAACAGTTGTAACACACTAAGAAAACTGATGGCTGATTTTCTTATTTGTAATTCAAATATAAATATTACTATGCTCAAATATTTATTTAAGTTTCGTTTTCTTGCCAAACCCCTGAGATATTTGCAATGTGGCCCCATGGCCCACATATCAACTGGGTTGTCCCAGTCATATTATTGAATTTGATCCCCACCATAGCACTTAGCCTTTTGTGTCAAGGAATTTACAAATGTTTCCCTGACCTTGCAACTTCTTATGCCCCAGACCATCAGCCCTAAGGTTATAAAAACCTGGGTTTTTTTGTTGCTTCTTACATTGGTTTGTCAACCTCCATTTTTACTTATCTCTCATCCTATCTAAACGTCATTTGAGCGGAAATGTCTCTGGAATTCTGGCTTGCATTTTGGGGGCTTTTGCATCCTGACTGGTAGGCCAGACTAAGCTTTATCTGTCGTCTCCCTGACACATATATTGAAAACAGATATATTTTAAAATGTTTTTCTCTCTAATAGAAGGATTGAGATGAAGTTAGAGAATCTGATATGGTTTCCTGTATTATATATGCTTTAGAAGGCTAGCACTCCCATGGTTTAGTAAAACTATAAAAATTAAAAGTTTGACGCATGTAAAACCTGAGCTTAAGATAATCTTACCTTTTTAAACCATGGATATATTTGACCTTTTGTAGCTTTGTTTGATCTGATCTTTATCTTTGGATTATTAGTCTGAGATGATCTACAAAAATATTATAGTTTATGAATCTAAACCAAATCATATTAATTTAATTTATGGCTCATGGCTATAATTTGAACTCTTATTCATATTCTGTTGGTTGCTTTAAAGGATAGGACCATATGGATGTCAGGTAATACCTTAACCATTACAATCTTGAGGTTAAAGCTCATATAAGTGTGAAGTATGGATTATTAAAGAGTCCTAGATCATTTTTATAAAAAGTGTTTTTAATAAAAAAGTCGTAAACTTCATTTTTTACAGATAATAGAATTTAAAGGTATATTGATGGCTAGGCACAAGTTGATTACTTTAGGTGTCAATCTCAGCTCTCTAAAAAGATGTTCCTTTATACCTAGTTACAAACTTATCTGTATTTATTGTTTATACAGACTTACTATATAACCTGTATATGGTGAACAAAGTCTAGAGAGCTAACTTCAGGATACTCTATCCCTAATTAAGGCATAAGTGTCAGGGAAACTGGAGCACAGGAGGTCGCTGAAGGGAAAGACCAGGCCAAAGGTGATACAACAAGGCCAAGTGACCCAACAAAACAAAGAGACGTCCTAAATGATCAGTATTGTGTTTCCATATATATCTTTGAAGCAAAACGCAGACCAAACTGGTTACAACCATCAGGGACAAGAGACCCTGTGAGCTGGGAAGAGTGGCATAAAATCTAGGACAAAGGCCATAAAAATAGGAGGAGGTGGAGCTGGCGGAATAGGTGGCGGAGTGGTTGGAGGGCTCACATATAGCAGTGGGTGCAAAACAGAGCGTAAAGTAAACTCCAGCCATCACAGAACTTTGGAGAGGTATATTTTTTGTTGAAGGAACAAAAAATTATACAGAAACTGCTAAATTTCCTAGACTTTATTAGGGTGACCAGAATATCTGAGAAAAAAAAGCCTTTCTCATCTTGAAACTTAATTTATAAGGGATTGATTCATAAAGATTCCAATTGGTTATTGAAATCTGATATGAGCTAAAAATTCGTTGTTCTTCAACAAAATCAAAATTTTTAGAATTTGGCCAGAGTTTATAACCTCATAGCTTGTAATTTTTTGGGTGTTAAGTTCGATTCCCGCCAGGTTTTTCGCCTCAAATAAGCCGTTTTTTCAGCCATGGATGGCAAAGCCAAAACCCATTCTTTGTCAATGACCTTAGAAAGGTCATCAGTGACCCTTAGGGGTTCTGGTCTCTGCACTAAGGGCTTGTTGAACTTGGCTTTAGAATGGTGGTTAGTACCAGAGAATATGTCACTAGCTGTGACATCACTCTCCGCTCTTGAACGGATTCTACACCACCTGAGGGGACATTGGCAAAGGCGAAGTTCTTGTGGGGTTAGATAGCTTCATAATAGCTAAAGAGTCTTATGTGGAAGGACCTGCGGCATCTGGAATTCTAGAGGGAAAGTCTTGTACTAAGTCCTGAGAATTGGTCATGTCCTAATAAGATACTCAGTTATCTCTATCTCATCATATCCTTTCCAGAACATCAAGTATTCAGGCGATGTCATGATAGGCGAGAATCAAGAACAGCATCCATCTAATATTAGGGTTCACCATCCACTATGACAGGATCTAAGAGAGGTGGCATGGGACCATAAAGAGGTCAAGAGGCATTCATGTAAGGTGATGAACACTTTGATTGAGGGGGGTAAGTCAACCTGGTAAGCTGATGGCCAACTTTCTTGAAACCTTGAAGGGTCCAACTCGCTTGGGGCCAAACTCGCAGCAGGGTTGCTTTAGGTGGAGATCTTGGCGTTGGCCATGACCAAGTCACCAGGCTTATAATCAGGTCCTTCATGGCTCTTTCAATCAGTTTATGCTTTGTAGAACCTCACAGCATCGACGAGATGGTCCTTCACTGCCTGATATATATCCCTGAGCTCTTTAGCGCGCTCATTGGTAGCAACAATGGTGGACTCAATATGCGGACTTGAGGTGAATCTGGGGTTGTAACCATAGTTTGCAAGAAGGGAGAAGTGCCTGTAGAGGATGGATAAGGTTATTATAAGCGAATTGCGCCAGTGGGAGGTTAGAGGACCAATTGTTCTGTTCATCATTGGAATAACTACACAAGCAATTTCCTAAACTTTTTTCACCCTCTCCATCAGTCCATCTGACTGGGATGGAAGGTTGTGGAGTGGCAGGATCAGATACAGATGCAGAGGATGGAAAGAAGGGCTTTCCAGAACTGAGCGGCGAATTGTGGGCCCCAATCGCTGATAATCTTCTTGAGGAGACCATGTAAGCAAAATGTGATCTACAAAGAGGTGGGCTGTGTCAACTGAAGTAACGGTGGTGTTGCAGGGGATGAAATGGGCCATCTTTGTGAAACGGTCCACCACAACCACTAATGCATCATAACCCTGGGACAATGGAAGTTCCACAATAAAATTGACAGACACTGATGTCCAAGGGCCTTCATCAGCTTGGAGGGGAATAAGCAATCAAGCACTTTTCAGGTGGCAAAGCTTTGACCGGTTACACGTCAAGCAAGACTTTGTGAATTTTGCCACATCTGTGGCAATACCCTTCTAACTGTAAGAGCGGCGACCAACTCAAGCATCTTGTCCTTGCCAGGGTGACCAGCAGTTGGAGGGTCATGAGCTTCATGGATCACTTCCTCATTCAGGGGTCCAGGAGATACCCACCACTTGCCTTGATGGAGGATGACCCCATCCATTAACTGATAGCTTTTGTCCAGGGATTCGCCATCTCTATGGCAGGCCTGCTTAATTTTATCATAGTCAGCTGACAGAGGTTGGGACAACCTAACGCAGGCAGGGGTATCAGCGTTCCCTTCCAAAGATTCCATCATAAGCAGAGTGGGAATTGGACAGTGGGCTCTCCTTCACCTGTTCTGGCTTAATCAACGCCTGGGTATTGTTGGCTTCAACTAGTGCTGGTTCAGGTGCTAGGGCAGGGCTTTTGGATAGATCATTAGGTAACATGTTCTGGGTGCCCTTAATGATGTCATATTGGAAGTCAGACACTGACAGGATTACTAAACACTGGGACTGGCGAGGGGATAGCTTCTGGGGGCGCGGTAGTACATCAATGCTTTATGGTCAGTAAGGACAGTAAATGGCCACTTAGACCTATGCAAATGGTGGCGCCAGTGTTTTACTGCCTCAACAACTGCAAGAAGTTCCTTATCGTATATTGCATAATTGAACTGCGCCAGGGTCATTTTCTTAGAAAAATAAGCAACAGGTCGTTCCACTCCATCCTCCCCCTCTTGTAGCAGAGCAGCTCCCACCGCAAAGTTGGAAGCATCAGTGGCAACAATAAAGGGGCGGCTGGGGTCTGCATGTAACAACTCTGGTCTTGACAATAGTATGGATTTGACGGCGTGGAATGTGGCGTTGCATTCATTGGTCCAAATGAAATTTTTCTTCCCTGAAACAGTGTAGAGAGGGATGGCAACTTCTGAGAGCTGAAAGGTGAACTTCTTGAGGAAGTTACATGTTCCAAAGAAGCTGCGTAACTTTGTGAGAGATGAGGGGGTAACCCAATCGTGAATAGCAGCTTCCTTATCTGGGCAATAATGTGGCCATGGGAGGAGATAATGTTTTCTTAGAACTCAATCATGGGTTGGAAGAACTCACACTTGCTAGCCTTAATTGTAAGGTGAGCCTATGCAAGTCTCTCCATGACAGACACAAGTTGGCGGGCGTGAGATTCTGCATCTGGGGAGAAGACCAGTATGTCATCCATGTAAGCAATCGCTCAAGTACACGTTAGGTCTCCCAAGAGATCTTCTAGGAGCCTCTGAAAGCAGATGGGAACGTTCTTCAAACCAAATGGTATAACCCTGAACTGGTAGATAATTTTCTGAGTATGAAAAGCAGTCAACCACTCCTGGCCTTCTTTAATGCGGATCTGGTTAAAAGCGTTGAAACAGTCAAGTTTGCTGAAAACCCTAGCCTTCTCCACGTAGCGGGCAATCTGTTGCTCTGGAGGAAGAGGAGGGGGGTCAGGCACTGTTACGTTTCCAGATTGCCATAATCAACACAGGGACGAAGTGAGCCATCAGACTTCTCTACAAACAGGAGGGGGGAGCACACAGGTGAGGATTTCTTAAAGATTTGGCCCTTAGAGAGCATGTCGTCTGCCCAAGCGTCCAAAGCAGTCTCCTCCCTCAGGGACAAGGGTTAAATTGGAGAGGATATCTTAACAAGGTCCACGGTCAATTTAAACTCAAAGTCAAACTTGGTGTGCTCAGGGAGTGGGTGGGCCTTTGTGGGACCAAACAGATCAGCATATCCATGGATGCATTCTGGAAGAGTATGTGTTGGGGTCAGGACATCAGTAGGTTGAATAGAGGCTAGGCCCACCTTAAGAGAGGGGCCCTACCTTCTGGGGAGCACCATGGCTGTTGGAGATACAACTATGATGACCAAAAGTACTCTAGATTGAGATTTGATATCTCAGTCTAATAAGATGGAGAAATCTAAAACAAATATTTCCAATTTTCAATTTGACTGAAGAAAGACTCTTTGGAGTTATTGACCTCCTACAATGGGTGAATCTAATCAACCCAAAGAAACTCAGTAATCTGAGATGGCCAAGCAATTCAAAATGACTAATTATTTTGAAAGGGCTAGGCCTCATTAAGAAGGTCAATTACATCTAACTAGAGCTCTATTAGATAAAATCATCACGAATATTATAATAATAATTATAATCAACAATATTAGTCCTCTGGTAGGAAAGATATTACCTCAGGTGAATCAAGAAAATCCTTGCAAAGAACCACTAAATTTTCCTTATAAATATCTTTAGGTTTTAATTAATAAGATACCTCAATTCTTGTCTCACATAGCCTAATTTTGGTCTATTTTCATACAGGATTCTGTATTTCCAATTGGAATTAACTATAGCAACGGAACTAATAAGTTTGTTGCAATTGTGTCAATCTTTGCTAGAGCCACAGAACTGATAAAATTGTAGCCTTCGTTGTGCCTGCTTATAGTAATTTCTCATGAAATTCCAATACTGTTGCTCCCTGCTAGGTCTGCTTCTGAGGCTACCTGGTAAAAACATACTTTCACAATGATGAATTCATCTAGTAAAGCGAGTCCCTCTTCTGAGGAATCTATGAGCATCTCTCAATGGGTACACTCAAACCGGCAAGATTTGCCTTCAGCTAATATCAGCCATATTCAATTTTAAGCTTCTATGGACTTGGCTATTGAGGGTCCTGACCAAAATAATTATCATATTCAAGCCTCTAATGTAGAGGAAACAGTCAAAGGCTTAATAAGAGGAGCTATCCAGCCTGGTGCTCATCCTAATTGTGACTGAGCATCCAAAGTTGCTGACAATATGATAAGTTTATACAACCGAGTGGTGTTATAGCCTACCAAAGTTGGTGTGGCTAGAACTGAACAGTACCTTCAGCATTA